>JABFDZ020000131.1:26867229-26882054 GCA_019775955.2 Pollimyrus isidori | reverse complement strand
TACAGAGAGCAAAGGTAGACTTGCAGAGAGCAAAGGTAAGACTCATGGAATCACAGACCATGCAGAATTATTGACAATTAGCCTCCCTCACTTTTGCTCCTAAACAGCACTTAAGCACATAACATTCATTTGACATGAACACCAATGAAAGTTGAGACTCATTTATTTCTGGGCTACTGCAAGACAACACGTGTGACCTGTGACCTTTGGTCAGCAAACGTACCGTCTTCATCGACCTCCTCAATGATGGCATCCAACTCCTCTCTGGTAGGGTTCTGACCCAGCATCCTCATGACAGTGCCCAACTCCTTGGTGCTGATGTCACCGCCACCGTCGGTATCAAACATGTCAAAGGCAGCCTTGAATTCTGGAATGTTACAGTGTCACAATGAGTCAAACAGTTTCAATATTCCTATATATCTTAGCTTGATTTCAATAGATACTAAGAAAATTATAATTTTTTTCAATCCTTCTCTTTAAGCCTTATTTACTGTTACATCAGGACTAATCATTTATAATTATAGATGGATGCAATTTCTTTTCCCTTCTGTGGGTAAAGGGGAATTAACAAATTTCAGGATACACTACTATTGTAAACCACATGTCAGAGAACAGCCATAGTGCCTCCCATCCCCCATCACCTCTAATCATCTCCTCGCTCAGGAAGGAGCGTGCGTCTTCTTGGGCGTCAGTTGGCTTGTAGAAGAAAGAGAAAGAAGAACATGAGAAAAATACAAGTTAAAAGATAAAAGAGGGTATTTCTAATGGTGTATTTGACAAAGTAATACTGAGGTGTAATACTCTAGGAAGGTTTGGGAGATTCTAAAGGGAGAACTTAGGTGGTGAATAAGCTCCATCTGCATCTGAGCCACCATGTTATTGACATACCCTCTCATGCAAGTTCCAATTGAGAAAACATCAAATCATCTCCTCAACCAAAGGGCAGCCGTGACAGTTTTTAAAATCACTGTTAAGCCCTTTGTTGCCTGTTTTAAGTCCAATTTTTTGGGGAATTTGTCAAAATTGGGAACATCAGAAATTAATTATTAATGTGGCGATCAGTCCTTCAGCAAAAGTGCAGCGACAGCAGCTGGTTGTTAGGTCAGTGAGGGATAATTAATCCACCTGCTGACTGATGCCTTCTGTATGCTCTGATCCGTCACTTTCCATAACATATTTGTGCCAGGGAATAGGGTCACATGATTCACTGTTATCAAAAAATAATTGCAACTGAAACTAAAGGGCAAACTGAACCCACACCAAAGTAATACACAGTATCTGCAATAAAATAAACCTGACCACTAATAAACAGAAGCTAAAATCCAGAAGACGCTGTGTATTTGTTCATGCGGCGTTACTGGTACATATTTTAGGAATAATATTTATCATCCCATAATCCAAAGATCCCGGCTCAAAATCCATTGCGTGGCACCTGGAGGCTCTGGCTTCAGAAAAAAAAAAAAACTCCAGGGGCCAAACACTGCGATGGGGCCAAAGGAGCAGCATCGTCAGATGGGATTTGCTAAATTAAACAAGCGAAACCTCATACGCCTGCTGACACCAAGAGAAGCAAGGAGGCCATACTGACATTCTGGCACAGTGTGTCAGTCTCACTGCAATCCCCCCCTCGTCAGCTCCAGTTTGTAACGGTATCCAGCTCTACACACTAATACCTGGTCTTGTGATCAGTTCTGCCGCCTGCACTCGCTCACACACCAGTTTTCTAATCAATCATCCATGCACACACTCTCACATTCCTCCTGCACAGCCTTGGAGAGAAACAGAAATACACAGCATGACGCTCCAGCAGTACAGCATTTCTGGCACTTCATTTCCTTCATAGATAATCACACCAGTTACAGCAACATGTAGTTAAACATTTGGTGGAGATGCATATTCACAGGCACCCGCAGGGACGTTTGCACAGGTTCACTGGACTGTAGCAGACTCTCACATACACACCGTTTCCTGTCCAAAACACTCATAGACCCACATATACTATTTACAATAACTTCCTCATGGTATTACACCCCCAAACCCACAGAGACAATCAAAGTCATTCTCAGCTAATTGACTAATTTCTATTTGAGCATTACATTATTGAGTATTGCACTATTACTCCATTCCCGCTTTTGTTAACCTTATCATTAGCCAGACCAAGCAGTACTTCTTACAATACCAACCAATTTCTTTTTGCAAGAAAAAACAGTTTGGAACCTCTCAACAAACCAGTAGACGAAAGGAAAATCATTCAGAACACTTCCATTACATGCCCTAGCACTTGAATACAAAATACTACCTTACACAATGACTCTAAAATGTCTTTAAAGGATGTGCTTTTAGCTGATCACATAACACCTATTGAAACAGTGAAATAAAACTTCTCAAACACACCCCTTAGTCCATTACACTAAAGTTAAAAGCTGCCTGGTGTTTCGAGTTACTGCAGAATGTACAACTCAAATAATACACTTTCGGCAGGAGGATGAAGAAATGCTAACAAGAAAGATAAAGATGTGTATATTCTGTAGCTGGAGGGGCTATAGAGAGGAGCTGAGGAAAGGGTGTCATTGAAAGCGGTGGACACAGAGGAGCATGCACACAAAAACATGGTGACTAACTGCACAGACTCACAGATAGATGCAGTGACCAACACGATCGTGGATGTACAGACAGACAGACATGACTACGTGGTTGCCATGTGTTCGTTTAGTCGATGTCTCCATGACTTTCCACAAATCCACATTATGCCCTGACCCAATGGAGCGTCTAAAGCATCTTCCACAGAAAATCACTTTGCCCAAAACTTCTACACAAGTCACAAAAGCAAAAATAAAACAAATTGTATAGCTTTCTGACAGCTTCCATTTCTTTTATTCGGTTTGGGTCCTCCACAAAGTTCCTTACCATGTTGGCTTGTAAGAGAGGTCTTTAGATCAGAGAGAATGGCTGTAGCGATCACAGGGAAGGACACCTAGAGGCACCCTGCGTACTTCCTGGCCTGATCCACCTGATGCCTGTGCACAACCCCCACTTAAATATGTACTGCACATTCATAGAAGACTCCTAGGATTGGTCATGAAGTGCCCGGGCACAACTTTTTCTCAGCCAATCACAATGTACCTCTCTCCTCCTCTTGCTCCCATCCCAAGTCCGGGGGTCGTTCTAGTCCACCCACCAGTTCCCCATATTTAGCTAAAGGACGCAACGGGTAGGCTCAATGACATTTATTTAAAAAAAAGTATTCATATGTTATTTTGGAATAGGTTCAGCTGAAAAGGAGACAGCAGATACGTCGACTGCTTCATAGCTCCCAGTTTTTGGGGGAAGTGAATCAGACCTGAGTAGAAATTAAATGTGTTTATGTCTGTGTGGACTTCAGGATGCTGTATCAATGGCAGACAGAGACATACAAATCAATTAAGTCGATTGAACTCCAGAACATTCCATTTTTTTATAAGGAGCAAATCAAGGTAAATGCTATCAAGATGAAAACCCACCGCAGAGAAGAGGCTCCATGGGAGGGTTTGTCTTTTTATAAAGCTCATTTTAAACAGCTTACTCACTGGCCTCAGATGACCAGAGCTGCTGAAGGAGCAGCAGAGGCACAGCAGAGGGTGACAGGGGCTGCAGTGCAGGCAGAGACGGTGAACACTCTGGGATACAGTGTGGCAGACGGAAAGAAGTGGAGCTACACATGACTTTTGCTTGTCAGCAATGGTGTGGAATTGAACGTCTTACCTCTGTTTTTTTTTGGTAAATACGTTGCAGAAAATGGAGGACCACCTCAGCAAATAAAGTCCTCATACAAACAATCCTGAGCCGGCTGAAATTGCCTGCTGGTCCCTGTTATAGGCTACACTTTTGTTCCCGAGAATGGCCAGAAACACCTGGATAATGACAGAAGTGATGACAGTTTTGGAAAATCATGTCATTTAACTGCGAGAGACACAGAACAGGAGTAAGCATTTAGTGATAATTTCATAAGCGAAAAACATTTCAACTCAGCAAATAAGGAGCCATTGGCGGTGTCTCTAAACCTCATTATTTACAAATCATGGTTTCTGGGCTCAAAAAAGTATTTGTAGGAATCAGCAATAAGCATGTTACCCCCCACAAACATCTCCTTTCCCACTGATCATGTTACGCATAGTAATTTCGTATACTTGGGTTTCGTTTGCAAAACATCTATCCTTTCATTAGTAGATATGATAAGGCATGTTGATACCGGGACCATATGTGTTCAGAGAGGAAGCACAACAAATATTCTTTAGCCCTAAATACATACTAAAACAAACGTCTGGTAATGCAGGTATAATTAAAGACTAGCTAGTACAAAGAACAATACCCAGAGATGTGGTGTCTTGGTTATAACAAATAGCCTGTTGCTCACTTTGGGAAGGACCTGAACTGCCTAGATTATATCACAGAAATTCTGTAACGTAGAGACAATCCAATACCTCAAGGTTTGTCAAACTGGATTTCAAAGTGTAGCATTACAGGAGGTCAAGCAGAATCCTTCAAATGTGCAACTGCCTTCCAAATTACCAGCTAAATGGTAATTTCACTCCTTAAGCAATGGTCAGCCCTGGTGATTGACCAATCTTGAGCTAAGTTTGATGGAGCTTGGGCACCAATGGGCCATGCTTTCAGTTCACTTATGGAGTGGCCATTATTGCTTGCTGCTTCTGTGTTTGTGTCACAATAAAGAAGGCATTTCAGGCATGAGGTCAGTGAGCCCTTGACAGCAGCCTGGTCACTTGACAAGCCTGCAGTGCTTTTCTGACATCAGCACAAATCTGCAATGCACAGTCTTAATGATTGTTTTATGTTTTCCTTCAAACTATAACGGATTTAGACACTAATGTAACATAACGTCCTTTTCAGTCATTATTTTTAATGCTAATGTTGTTCTTAGCAAAGGTTCTTGGTACTACTGGAACACTCATGTTCTTTTGGATGGGGCCTTTTTCATAAGTAAATAAAACTAAATAAATTTTGTGTACAAGATATCCATACAAACCTGACTGAAACTCCTTCATTTTGTTACCTGGAGAGGGAATACGGTTGGGGTTGCATTGTTTTTTTTATTTTTGAAGGTAAAACACACAATTAATCTTCTCTTCCACAGTGATGTGCATATATGTAAGCCAGCGTGGCCAAATCTCCATGAGACAGTTTGTAATCTGTATAATCCTTTACTTGTGCACCATTACCCCTACAAATCATGTTGATGGTGTGTTCCAACACCACAAGCAGAGGGGCAGATCCCAGCGGCACCTATATCTGCAAATGACATAAATGTTTATGATTATCACCAGTGCCTTACGCACAGGGAAATTGGTAATATATTCACAGAATTTGCAATGTCACCTTATGAAATGAACCTAAGACCAAAGGCCATATGCATCCCCAGTATTTCTACCACTTTCTGAATGCCTTCAGCTCCATCTCGTCGGCGAACTGCCAGTTAATCTAAATCCATCAGCCACTTGTATTTGCTGAACTCTGCTGTATCTGAATGCATGCGTCAGGCCATCCTATCTATTGTGCCATAAGCTGATAAAAGTGCTTCTGTTCTGCATGTTTCGTTGTTGGGTTTGAAGGGTCAGTCTCCTGTCTGGGGTCATTTCTATTTTCTCATGGGTATAACTTTGCATTCTATACTTCCTTAGGCGCTGTACTTCTCTATATTCGAGTACGAATACTGCCATACTCTCTGTAACAGCTATTAAGCTCGCGTGCTCTCCCCAGAGCACTGGAAAGTGAGCGAGCCATTCCCTCTGGCATCCTGGCCCCTAAGCCCATTCAGCTTGAGTGACAGGTGCAGATGGTACTCAGCCCCTCCTCTGCTCTGCTTCCCTCCTGACAGAGGGCCATATCGCCTGCATGCTCTATTCATAGACATTCCCAAGAAAAGCAGATGAGCCCTGGAAGCTAAACCAAGACATTTCAAACTAAATAAGGAGAAAGGAGGGGGACAGCCCTGCCAACGTCAAGGCGTGACCCAGATCCCCTACCCATCAGAAGCCAATTGGATGCTCTTGGGGTGCAGTCAGAGGGGTATTTATAGATGGGATCAGGCCTAACAAGTCGACCCACACTGAAGAGCGGAAACACAGGCTAACCCACAGGTGTTATGATTAGATTCAAAGAAAAAGTCAGGAAAAAACATTCATTAGATGTCTTGTTATGGTCATAACATAATTGGAATAAACAATTTATGAAGAGTGGTACTGGAAGGAGAGAGAGAAGGAGAGCAGAGGAGGAGTGAAAAACTTGACCCCACCAGCTTCCAAGGCATTTGATAAAATAATTTGTAATGGAGGGATCTATGTATGAGCATAGTTACTCCATAAACAAGAAAAAAAACAAATTCATATTTTCAGTTTGGCTTAATATGATTGACTCAACATTAAATGTTTCAAATTATTGTTATGGATAGAGAGCATTTCAGAGAAAAATGGCTGAATAGCAACGAACCAGCTCTCCAAAAAAGAAAAAAACTAATAAAAGAAACACCTCAATTACTGTCTCCCAAGCAAAAATGTGAAACTGGTCTGCAGACCTCTCAACATCTTTAAGAATGATGTGGTCTTGTTTAACTGACACTCCACAAAGACAATGCAACACCAATGATTTATAGCAGCGGTTTCAAACTCCAGTCCTGGGGGGCCGGAGCCCTGCGCATGTTAGGGTTTCCCCTCATTTCATACATCTGATTCAGCTCCTTGTGCTAATTACCATACAGCTCTTGAGCTGAATCACTTGTGATGGAATAGGGTAAGAGCTAAGCTGCACAGGGCTGCGGCCCCCCAGGACTGGAGTTTGAGGCTTGATACTGCTCACTGAATAAGATGTCAGCAGTCTACTGGAAAACAGGTGCATCAATCACCCACAAAGACATTTAGCCCCTGATAACACTGAATACTAACAAAAGGCAACATAAGTTTCTTCAAAAGATCTGTGACTGAAGGCCTACTGCAGTCAGTGATACACGAAACATGATCATTCTATGGACCAAAACCAACACTAGCAAAAGGTTTAAGCTTGCAGTGAATCAACTGAAAGAGAAAGTGTGAATATTTGCATGTTCAAGTCTCACTGAGGACGTCAGCCACTTATATGACCTACAAGAGTATTTAAAATGAATGTATTTCATGAAATATTAATCTTAATTGTATGGCAACCATGTGACTGTTCAACAGCATTATAAGGGTGTTTGTAATAGTAAGCAATGAAGCAATTCTTGTGCCTAGAAACACCCATCCCACTGTCATTGGTTACTTTATTTCACTATTTATTCACAGACACTATTGTATTTAATTTTACTGTTCTTTGCTGCTTTATTAATCATTACCACCAATTACACACTCAGATACTATGTATATGTAGTCTTAAGTGTTAGGCCCCTTTGTCTTTATCTGTCCTGTCTCTACAAACTTGTCCCAAATCCCCTCATTCATTTCCTATCCATATGTGTGTCACTGTAAGTCATTGTATGATCTATAAAGCTCACTCAGCTTCTCTTGTCTTGATTTAACTTGTGCTACAGTAAATTCCTGTTATAGTGGACTCACTTATAATGGAATATCGTCTATAAAGGACAAGGTCTTCTGGTCCCGGTGCTCTGCAGATATATGCTGCCTTCTTGAAAGCCCTAACCTTAACTCTTACCCTAACCCCCCAAAACCCCCTAAACCCCTTACCTTAACCCTAACCCTAATCCCTAAAACCCTAAATCCAGCCCTAACACTAACCCTAACCTGGAACTGCACATGCACAGAAAGGCTCGATAGCAGGTCTCAATAGGTAGGATTTTATGACAGAACACCGGCCGTGTGCCTTTAAGAACATGCAGAAAAAGCATTGGATATAGCGGACTCGTATATTTTGCTTATAACGGACAAGCAATTTGATCCCCAGGGCAAGGGTCCGCAGATACGTAGTCGGGATTATTAATAGTCACGCATCTGCTCAGGTTGGATTACTACATGTACAATATATTAATCTGTACCACAAGTGTGTCTGCTGGGGTGTGGCATGAGTAAATGGTGTCCTGTAGTTGTGTTCTGGGCATACAGCAACTCTGGATATAACAGACTTTTTTGCCAGGTCCCTTGAAGTCCGTTATAACTGTATTTTACTCTAAGAATACTGCAGGGTAAAAACAACTTGGATGTGTTCTGGATGCAACTTACATTTCATTTCATAAATTTTTCAAGATATGTTGTTCAGGGCAAGAGAAACAAATTTAATGAAATTCCAGTGCTATCATTTAACCAACAAACTGGAAAGAAAAACAATGGTAATACTCATGCACAGGATCATGGGAACAGGTGGACATGTACCCCCTAATATTTAATTTAGAATGATAAATTATTGAGTTGTGATCTCTGCAATATCAAGTCCTCTCCTACACTGTTGCTGACATAAGTTCAATGCACTGTTGTTAGCGCAGCAATTAATATAGTTTTACTCAGACGCTATAAGGCACGTCTCCACCGCCGGATGGTCAGTATCACTGGTCATTGTAACTCGTTGTGACTATTGGTTTTCGGCCAATTCAGAGCAATACTTGGACCAAAGCCAGCAGACAGAGTGAGTCTAAGATTGTGGTGCCCTTACCAGGACTGTCCTTCACCTTCTCACAGCACCAGGGATTTCAAAGATTCGGTTTAGAGAAAAGTTTGGATGAAGCGAGCAGGGTGACATCTGGAATTTGTATAAAACCGAGGATTAAAAACAGAAAAAAGTGGAGGAACTCTGTACGTGATCATACATATTAGGAAAAATGAATGTTGTTTTAAAAACACGAACAAATCAATGGACAAAATTAACCCAGTGTTAACAGAAACAGCAAAAAAAACTATATGGCTACCCTTGTGGTCAACAGGTTGTCCGGACTCACTACTAAGATAATGAAATTTAAATGAAAGATTATAAATATAAAGCATGATACATAGAAATGAAAGGCACCTTAAAAATGTTATAAGTTCCACAGTCAGTTGTGGCTTGGCTTTCCTGATAAACATGTAACATTGAAGGTCATTTGATCTCTTAACCATATTTTTTCAGGAAAAAAGTTCTTTGCTCATGGTGCTGCAACACACTTTGATTTAGGTATCTAAGTAGGTGGTTAACCCACATAACCGACAAAATATATTACTTTTAACAGAACACCAAATTAAATGAATATTATAATATTAAATGAATATTATAATATTCATTCATTCATAATAAAAAAACAGTGGTGGAGGCCATAAACAGATTTTAGTTCATAGTCTCCACTGAAATACATGCAGTGCTGATAACAAAATCAATGACAAGATACTGAAAAGGATTTTAAATATTGTCTGTGGTCCTATTAGTAATCTTATCATTTATGTAAAAATACTTTGTCTCTTACTTTACAAAATTCTGACAAGCTCAACATTTAAACAACACAGTTTCCATACAAGTGCTTATCAACAGTTTTCCGCCAATTAACATATTGGATCAAAATAATAAACAATAAAATTATACAAACTCTAAATACCTATAAAGGCTAATAATGAGCACTGCAGTGGCGGCCTCTAGTGGCGAAAAAACTCAACTGCACAGAAGGAAGTTGCCAGGAATTTAATTTGAGAAAAAGTAAATGTTATAAACATGATACAATATTTAAACATAACCAAAGAACTTTTCAATGATTTTTATCGCACCATTGCTGTGTAAATTATGCCTTTTGAAGCTGTCAGATCCCCAGAGTGGTAAGAGAACCTGAGCTGCTGATCTTCTTGAACCTGTTAGCAGCCGCTATCGCTATGTAGTTCTTCTGCCAGGCCAAAAAGAAATACACACCGTGTAAGTCTGATAACCAGCGATGGCTGAAGTAACAGTTCAAATTCAATAGAGTGTTTATTGTGAATGTAAAAGAATTTAATTTGCTCTGAGTAAGTAAAATTCCCACCTTCCAGAGCCTCCTGGTGATGTACTTCTTAAGCTGGACCTGCGATTTTAGGACAGCATTGTTGTGCTTGGCTTTTTCGGTAATGTTGTTCAGCCAAGGGTGCTTCAGACACTGTGTTGCACTTAGACGTCCACTGCAACACAAATTTGCAACTAGCTGCTTTAATCAAATCTTGTTTTGTTAAATCTAGTCAGTTCCCAGTCACAGTGACCCTGAACTGAAGTATGGAAGATGGGTGGATGCTCATTTAGTCCTTGTAGCAACCCAAGATCAAAGCTTTTCTATTTCTGACCCTTACAGCTTAACATAATTCCTGGTTATCTTACAAACCTCCTTTCTCGGATGAGCAGGTTGGAAACAAAATCTTTGGCTTCAGCTGAGACATGCTCGAAAGCCTCCTCATCAAAGTACCAATTTATCATCAGGACATTGTTCAGGGTCTGGCTGTCATCATCACCCAAGAATGGGGACAGGCCACTCAATCTGCAGGGAAGTAAGAAAAGCAAAAAGGCCAAGTGGCAAATCAATTTTTCGCCATTTTTGTGAAAATTGACGAACCCTTACAAAAGTCACTTGGTCCACACATATAGAACTGTGACTACAATCGAACCCACAGTGCTGGAGGTGCCTGGCAACAGTGCTACCCGCTGAGCAAGCGTCCAAAATTGATGTGCATTGTATTAAAAACAACAAAAAATAATATATTTTAGTCATTTGGCTGAAGCTGTGTAAACAATTGCTTCCTCAGAATTACATAAGACATTTTACTCGTCAGCATCTGTGGCCAAACGTATTGAAAAAGATATTTTTTTTACGCCACTGTAAAAACTGCAAAGCACAAAATGCCAGTCAGAATTCACTGTGATTTTAAGCCCTGATCAGAAATGCTGTATGTTCAATTCATTAAAACCGACGGTAAAGTTGTATAGCCGATGTGAGATTGACTCACAGCATGTAGGTGACCACCCCAACCGTCCACATGTCAGTGGGGAATGAGACAAAGTCAAAGTTAACGATCTCTGGAGCCAGAAACTCTGGCGTTCCAAATGACACACGTAGTTTTTCTCTAGGCTTGTACCTGATAAACGTGGAGTGAAGGAAAGTGTAGCGGAGGGAAGTAAAGAGAGAATGAGCAGAAAAAAGTAAGGAAAGAAGACAGTCAAATGTTAATATCTAAATACCATGTGGAACATTGCACAGTTTAGTCTTGATCTGTTTGGTATAAATTTGATTTAAAATTTAAGGAATACTTCATAGCTGGTTAGGTTACGACAACCTTAGAAATTGAGAACATACCTCCTGGCCAGTCCAAAGTCAATGATTTTCACCTGGTGTCCTGTGCAACTCAAACAGAGAATGTTCTCAGGCTTTAAAGAAATAGAAACCAATAATAGTGATTCATCATTGATTATTCTGTCCTACAACATAGGTAACATGATGATGAAAGCCCACCTTTAGGTCCAGGTGTAGGACATACACCTGATGCATGTATTGAATGCCTTGACAGATTTGTTTCACGTAGATCATAGCGTCAAGCTCAGTCAGAGGTGAGCTCTCATCCACAATCCTCTCAAAGAGCTCCCCCCCCTCTACGCTGTAGTCAAGGCCAAAAAGAGAGATTACAGGAGACTTATGACTCTTGGTCCTGGCCGTGGTACTCACTCATCGGTGAGGAAGATGATGACAGTGATCCACTTACTATTCCATAATCAACACCACTTCATTCCTGGCTTCGTAAGCATCGTACAACTGGATGACATTGGGGTGGCTCAACTGGTTCATCACCTGTATCTCATTTAGTGCCGTCTCCTGGACACGTAACACACACAGCAGTCTAAAAGATGATCAGGTTGTTTATTTTACATAATACAAACCAACAATGCACTCTACACCTGGGACAAACGTGGAACTGAAAACAACATACGGATTTATGAGAGAATGAAAGGAAGACAACAGATAGAGTGTAAAAATAGATACTGCAGCATTACACTATTAAATAAATCAATTAGTTTAAGATTATGTAGAGAGGGTATGGGCATTAGTATTTCTATATATTTCTGTGTACTGTACAATTGTACTGCTCTGTTTGCTGTACTGTACTGTATTTTTTTTTCCATATGCTGTATTAACTCCATTTGCTGGTGTGCTTTGGGATTCAATTGACGTCAGTGTTGCCCAATGATAATGGTGCGTTCGATTATTTCTTTTTTTCCCCCAATTAAGGTGCGTTCATTTTTCTCTCTAAACTCGGAAATTCCGAGTTGACTGACATCACGTCCCACAATCTCCCGTTTTCCCATGCTACCCACATCTCGGAACAAACATGGCTGCCTCCATGAACACGTTGTTGCGTTGTTGCTTTATTCATTGTCATTCAACTCTGAGTTCCGAGAGAAAAACGAACGGATAAAAACGTCACGAAAAACGTTACTTCCCGTCAGAAACAGGCCTCTTTCATGACGTAAACTTGTTTTCAATTATCATAGAATATTATTTACAAGAAAACCCTAAATAAATAGATAGACATAAATGTTTTATGACCTTAACATTAGCCGTTTATCTATTAAGTTACACAACAAACACATTAGCCATATGTTAAGATAGTGAATAGCTACAGTGGCTAATAATAATATAGTTCAACAATGCAAAACCCTTAAAAAATGTTCTGGAACATCCTATAAAATGTGGTAAATGCCCAGGCATACTTAAAAAAACCTCATATACTGTAAAACTATAATTATTGTGATATAAATTTTTGTTAATAGTGCCCAGCTCTAGTGGTTCGTGAGTAACAGAAAACTAACAGGCACATATACAATTCTTCCCGTCTCAGCCGGAATACCGGCGACTTGAAGGGGCATTACAGTTACTGTTATTGCCCACAGGGCTGAGAGCGTACCAGGGCCCCAACAGTGCGCTTATTTTTTATTTTTCTTCTCCTGTTTGCTCTTTAACTGAGGTGTGATATTTTATTATTATCATTATTATTATGATGATGAATCCATTCTATGTTTCTTATTGAGGCCATTATTATTATCTGTGTTCTTTTCACTTATTATTGCTTATTAATAGATAATATAGGCCTATAACTATATTTCAGGTGTATTGGCAGTGTTACATCCTGCGACGTCCGCTCCGTTCTAGCCTCCCGTGTGTCAGACCCACCTCGTTACCTCCTGTGATTGCCTAGTGTTCCCACCTGTGGGGCGCTGCCGCATGCCTGTCCTGTGCTTCGTCTCGTCTATTGTATTTAGGTCTGCGTCTTTTCCGGCAGACGCGGCATAAATGTGTCTATGTCGCTGTGTATGGAAATAAACCCTCGTTTGTCCCAGCCCGCCTGCCTGGATTCTCCCTCTCTCTCCATCCTGCGCACCGGAATCATAACAGGCAGCTCATTTCATGCATAGCAATGCAATATGTAAAACTACTGCCTGTTACATTGGGGTACATTGGGAAGGTTCCCTACAGAATCAGTTTTGCCCACACTGCTACACAATTTGCATATTGCAATTACATTCTGAAGGATACACTTGTACACTACCCCCAAAGTAATTGCTGTATTTCCACAGTGGAGGCATTGTGCAACTAAATTTATTTATTTTTTTGTCTCAACATTTACAATTTGCACTATTTGAATTGTTAATTTTATGCTATTAGGAAATGCAGCCAGCTGCTGGGAATCCAGGACCCCAACCCTTACGTTACTGTAACTCTACAGTGTAACTCTTAAATAGCCAGGACTAAGTTACAATCACCGGTTGAAAAATGGGTTACATTTTTGAAGCACCGCTGGGTTATTTCCTGTTTACCAGATAAGTAGATTTTGCTTAGTGTTTATTTGTTTTATCCATTGCTGTTTTGCTGTGCAACACTTAACATGGACCTTAGTCAGGCGGTTTAGTGGAGTCATGAGGAGAATGTGGATTTATCTCATGCTGTTCTTCTTAGAGTGCCACTGAAGGCTGCTAATGATGTGATTAGCTGCAAGCTTAGTACAGTCAAGGTCGTGGACGTGGTTGCCGTAGCAGCAAGACTGGTAGGCATCTGTATATTTTAGTGGAGACTAATGCTGAGTTAGATCCAAGCTCTTTGGTGAAGCAGGGGCATGGACTGCTCATGTGATGTGTTTTACTGCCTGCTAACCCTGTCCTTGATCGTGATGGTTTTGAAGCCAAGCTAATGGCATTGTTGGAGCAGGAAGGCAAGTCTATGGGTGATGTCAAAGCTGTTTTGGGTGCACAGCCTCAACTGTCAGGCTAGATCTAGTGAATGCAATAGGCAGGCTTGTTGACTGCTGTAACCAGACATCTGCTGATGTACCAAGGTACAGGAAATTGAGACTGTTCTCTGTATTGAAAACTGTTCCCCCTGGTGAGGGAGAGTATGATGTCTGGATGGAGTAAGCAACTCAGATGATAACAGAGTGGCAGTGCAATGATGCTGTGAAGAGGCAGCATATTGTTGAGTGTTTGTGTGAGCCTGCTGCTGACATTATAAGGTTCTTGAAAGTCAGCAACCTGTGTGGCATGACTACTAATACAGGGCTGCTCTAGACACTGCTTATGGGTCTACTGAGAAGGGGGTAGAGCTTAGGCCTCTTTTTGCCATACTTTTCAAGAAGATGGTGAAGATCTGTTTTCTTGTACCGCATGAACAAACTTCTTCATTGCGCTCTTTTGAGAGGAGGAATGGATGCTGCAGGCTTGAATCGTACGTAGCTTGAGCAGTTGCTCAAAGGTGCTCTCATCTCTCATGACCTTGTGGCTTTGCGCATGCGCATGATGCACACTTTAGAACAATGATCATCAACTGGCGGCCCGCGGGCCAAATACGGCCCGCTGAGCCGTTCAATGCGGCCCGCGACTGGATTCCA
>JABFDZ020000131.1:26838906-26867129 GCA_019775955.2 Pollimyrus isidori | reverse complement strand
TTGGGGTCCGGCCCCCAAGGAGACTGTCTGGTAAAACTCTGGCCCTCTGACAAATATAGTTGATGACCCCTGCTTTAGAAGATCCGCCTTTTTTGCAGCTAATGCGGGAGGTGAGAGAGGAAGAGAATTGGGTGAATGCAAGAGAAAGTGCAAAGGATTCCTCTGTTTCTCATGTTCCTGTGACTGCAGCTGTTGCTGTTCCCCATCTGCTTGCGGCTTCGGTGACATCTGAGCTAGACAGTTTGAGGAAAGAGGTCAAGGAGCTGACGTCTTTAGTGACAAGACTCCACTGCTGCTACTGTGACTCCCGCCACTGCACCAGTCTTACAGTGTGGTGTAGGCCAGGGCACAGAAACCACTGCCCCAGCCCCACCATCATCATCATCATCATCATCATCATCATAATCATCTTCATCATCATCATCATCATCAGCATTTTCTGCTATTGGTGTGGAGAAGATGGTCACACTAAGCGAGAGTGCACACGTTCTTAGAACCTGAGATTTGTGAATCAAAAGTTGGTTAAAAAAAAGGGCCAAGCGGCAGGGAAACTTTCCCAGACCTCTGTGAGGGAATGGCACTGAGCTCCATCACGCAAAACATGTTCCGCCCATTGCTGACCTCCAATTAAAGTTGGCCAGTGAAACCTGCCATCTGTATTAGTGGGCTCAGCTGAGGTGCCTTTCCAGATAGAGGGATTTATGCTAATTTGCTAGATAACGGTTCTCAGGTCACAATTTTATAGGGGTGTAACGATCTGCCCAGGTCACGATACGGTACATATCTCGATACTGGTTTCAAAAACATTAACAAATTTCAATAACTTTCTTTGTTGTATATACACGTTTCAAGGTTTAATAAAAAACATTCTGTATTTAAAATAACAACTAAATCTGGCTTTCTGTCACTGAAAAAACCCGAAGCTGTCACCTCCGACAGGTTTTTTTTCAATGTTTTTTTTTAATTAGCATAACTCTTGAATGGTTTGCGCAATAGAAAAAATTCCAGAATAGTGATTTTACTGGACATTTTAGGTGAAAAAATGGGTCAAAGGCACATACTCACAGCATGTTTTATGACACCTTTACAGCTAAAACAATCAAATATGTCCAGGCAACCTAATTAGAATTATATGGTTTAAAGGATTAAACTACCGTCATATCGTAAATGTATCGGCAACACTCTACGAGACATATCGTGACATTTTAGCATCACAAAATATCGTACTGCGATATATCGTTACACCCCTACAATTTTATACCGTAGCTTTTATAATACATATTTGAAGCATTTGCCACTACTACCACACACTAGCTCTCACAAATACCCATATGTTAGATATTTGCCTCTTAGGCACGAGTTCACCTAAGCAGTCACCACTTTAGCTCTGGTGTGTCTTCTCAGAGAAAGGAGGTGATAGCTATTTTGGTTGGCACAAATACTCAGTGAGAAAGCTGATTCTTGTCAGGAACAGGCAGGAGACGGGTTTCTGAACATTCTAGCCATCCACCCTGTGTTGCAAGCAGTTTTTCAGTCTATGAAACAGATTTGTGTTTCACGGGATGACATGGATGGGCATGGTACTCTGTTTTACACAAGACCTAAGCCTGCTGTTTTAAAGCCTGGGCAGGAGTTGCAGATTTCAGGGCCGCCTATGTTTCCTGGTGAACTGAATGACGTTTTGGTCCTTATAGATCAGTCTGTTTGTGCTGATGGTATGTCTGTCCCTGAGCTTGAGGTTCGACCTGAAGTTCATCCTGTCTTTGCTGTGTCTTGCCGACATATTTTTGTCACTGTGAGGAATGTTTCTTCCAGGGAGGTTGTTGTGAAAAGAAGTAGTCCCCTTGCTCACATCTTCCCAGTAAACATGATGCCACAGATTCCGACCACCACTTCTGAGATTAGCCCACTATCCTCTTCTTCTTTTGACTTTGGCACTTCTCCTATGCCAGAGGAGGCAAAGCAACACCTCTGGGAGAAAATTCTGCAGAGGAAGGAAGTGTTTTCTTTTTGTGAGTGAGATGTGGGCTGTTCAAAGATCCCTCAACGTGAGATCAGGTTAAATGACTCACACACTTTTTGGGAGAGATCTTGTCATTTAGCTCCTGCTGATCTGGGAGATGTGCGGCAACATTTGCTGGAACTCTAGAAAAACGGCATAATTTCAGAGTCTAGGATTCTGTATGCCTCACCCATTGTGGTGGTGCGTAAGAAGTCTAGTAAAGTCAGGATGTGTTAATTATCAAACACTTAACCAGTGGACCACTCCGGACCAATACACTGTTCCTAGACTTGAAGACGCCCTCCATTGCATCTCTGGTAGTAAGTGGTTCTCAGTTCTAGATTTGAGAAGTGACTATTATCAGATTCCCATGAGCGAGGCTGATAAAGAAAAAAAACACATTCATCTGTCCATTAGGGTTCTACCAGTTTGAGCAGATGCCTCAGGAAATATATGGTGCCCCTGCCACATTTTAGAGAGTTATGGAGCAGATGGTCGTGGACATAAATTTTCCAGAGGTTCTAGTGACTTAATCATGTTTGGGCATACTTCAGAGGACCGGCTCCTTAAGGTCTTAGACAGATTGAGAGATGAAGGTCTCATGGTCTAATTCGATAAGTGTCAATTTAGCAGGATAACTGTGAACTATGTTAAACATAGTTTCACAGGACGGCATAGCCACCAACCCGTCTAAAATTCAGGCTGTTGTGTCTTGGCCTCAACCTTAGTGGGTAACTGAGCTGCATTCATTTATGGGTTTTTGTGCCTATTACCATCATCTTGTGAGGGTTTTTTTCCATGCTGTACTGACCATTGAATGAGTTGCTGTAAGGCTACCAACTACATGTCAGGAAACAGTTACCATGATGACATGAAACCTTTTCGGCCCTCAGAGCCTTTTAGTTCCGGGTGGAGTGACCAGTGTGAATCTGCTTTTCATGAGCTTAAGCAGAGGTTAACTCAGGCTCCAGTGCTTGGTTTTGCAGACCCCCAAAAACCACATGTATTGCATATGGATGCATGCCTGGATGGACGAAGTGATGTTCATGGGCAGGATGAGGAAGGAGAGCTTGGGAAGTCCTCCACATTCCAGCTTCATCTGGACCTGCTTCAGCACCTCCTTAAAAGGGCCAGTGGAGGACAGCAGGTTCTGGAGCACCTTCTGCTGGAAAAAGTTTGTTGACACAGTAGTTGATGTACAGCTGGTAGTGGTTTGCCTCGTGGTTGTGTATGATGTCTCTGCTGTCACGGATCAAAGGGTTTTCATGATGCCACTTCTCGAGGTCATCAAAAAAACGGTGACTTGCAGCCTGGATGTCTTAGACATTCGAAAAGAGATGATGATGCTCTGTCGCTATCATGGTGTTATGTAGATCTTTGCTGGCCCTAAAGTGACGTACCAGGATGTTCAGGCTGTGCAGGTATGAGTATTCGGATGTGATGATTTCAAATATGGTCTCCTGTCGCTTCCTCTCTGATGCCAATATATTCAGGAGAATACCAGTTTCTTTCATCTTCGGCAGTTGGCCTCAGATAATATGGGCAGACCTGTAGCTCTGGACCATGATGCTACGGTCTGTTTCTCCTTCCTCATCCTGCCCATGCAGAGCAAGATGTAACCCATTTTTGAATGGCTGATAGTAACCCAGCATCGGGGTGGGCAATATGGCCTAAAAATTCATATCGCAATAATTTGAAGTTATATCATGATTTATGATATATATCACGATACCTGCCATTTAAATTACCAAATATAAATCAAAACAAAAGTTTAATACAACAAATGCTTCATTTTAAACCACAAATAACATTGCTATAACATAGCAAACTCTAAATATGTAAATAAATAAACTGGGCAACTGCAACAAGCAATGTATTAATTTCTCTTGAGGTTTTGTGTTAAGAACACAAGCCTGTCATAGCTTCTGGCTTGAGTGATGCCCAGTGGCATGTAACTACATTCCCACTGGTACTAAATACCTTTTCCAACGGGGAACTGCTTGCAGACACACACAGATACTTTTGTGCCAAATTTTTGAGGTTTGGGAACATTTCCCTGTGGACCTTCCACCATTGCAAGAAATCTGATTCACTGTCAGCACAACAGACTGCATGTAGGCAGACAACTCTGCTTTCATTTGCTCTCTGAGTGGTGGTGTGGCATTTTTTAAATAAGAATCTGGTTATTTGTTCATTTTTACCATTCATTCCCTAAAGCTAATCATCATGACAAACCTATGAAATTCAATACTAATCAAACACAATTTTTATTTGCATCTGACAACTAACGAAGCCGTTTTAGTGATCTTTATTGATCATTAAAAATTATTAATAAAAAAAGTTAACCAATTGCCCACTCATTCATCCTTACAGCTTTGACTATATTAGCCCCATTATCTGTCGTGATGCACAATTGACTAGTTTCTGAGAAGTTTCATGACATGAGAGCATCTTTCAGCCCCTGTGCAATTATTCCTCTCGGTTATGATTATCCGGGAAAAAAACTCATTTGGAGGCACTATCTTTTTAGCTTCCACTCATGGATTTTATGAACTATTAAATTAAGATACGGTTCACAAGTTCTGCTGGACCACAGATCTGCAGTGGCGAAGTAGCTCACAATTGTTAGGTTACCTTTTTCTCTCACTGAAATATACAACTTCGGTAGCGCTTTCTAAGCAAAAAAATTTGCGACCAAGCAGTTGCAACTTTAGGTCCAGCGTCTGTATGAGATTTTTAACACCAGGCTTTTCCACTGTGTTAACTGGGACCATATCTCTGGTGACATGTTTTGTTATTCCGTCTGTGATCCCTCTCCATTTTGCACGTTTTTTTCGTACGGGACTGATTTAGCAAACGAAGCAGCCAGAGTCATTTGCTTCTGGGATGGCTCCTTTTGCATTTTATTCAGTATAGCTGCAGATGTGGACATACAGAGTTTGACGCATCCTTTGTTTTGCGGTCATACTGCTACTTTTTGTGGTAATGGGCTTGCAACATACTTTACAAAGGTTTTGCTTGATGTCTACCTTGCAATATCCAAACCACTGGCAAATAATAAAACCCATGCTGTTTTTCTTTGGAATCAAATCACCGACTTCCATTTTGAATTAATGTATTTGAAATTTCATTGGCGTTCACTTTTCTCTCCGCTTGTTTGCTTCACTATGCTTAAAGTAGAAAAGTATGCATGCGATATAAGAGTGTTCTGGATGGGCGGGGGAGTGAGCTGTCACCTTTGAACTGGCAGAGATGTGAAACTCTAAAGGGAAGTAGATGCTTTCTGTTTAACTTAAACATGATGATTTGTATTCTATGTTTATGATATAGTCATTTACCACATCGCACGTGGAACAAGCCGCGATAGATTGAATATATTCAATATATATTGCCCACTCCTAACCCAGCACAGTCCTGGCTTTTTAAGAGCTCGCTGCATTTCCTAATACCATAAAATTAACAATTCAAATAACGATAATTGTAAATGTTGAGACAAACAAAAATAAATAGTTGTGCAGTGCCTTCACTGTGGAAATACAACACTTACGCTTAGTTTACCCCCAAGGTATCTCCCAGAATGTAACTGCAATGTGCAAATTGTGTATAGCGGTGGGGGCAAAACTAATCTTGTAGGGGACCTTACCAATGTACTCCAATATAACAAACAGCAGTTTTAGATATAACTTCGCTATGCATGAAATGAGCTACCAATACACCCAAAGTATAATGAAATATGATAATATATTATCTATTAATCAGCAATAATAAGTGAAAAGAACACAGATAATAATAATTGCCTCAATAAGAAACATAGAATGGATTCATCATCATAATAATAATGATAATAAAAATAAGCAGGCTGTTGGGGCCCAGGAACACTCTCAGACCTGTGGGCAATAACAGTAATAACTGTAATGCCCCTCCAAGTCTCTGATATTCCGGGTGAGACAGGGGAAGAACAACGTATGCGTGCATGTTAGTTTCCGTTACTCACAAACCACCGTCCAGGCCAGGTGAATCGGATCGTAGAAACGCAGAGTGACGCAGCAGAAGTCCTGGGCTAATGGTCTAACTGTGGTTCCATCCATCCAGCAAGATGCTGCTGATCTCCAAATCCACAGCCAGCTGGCCGTGTCCCGATGACACAGTAGATCCGCTAAAATGTCAATTGCTTACTGAGACAGCGGGACCGTTAGCGGTGGAGCTAGGCTAGCGGTGATCGGCCAAACCGGTGAATGATTTAGCAAGTCCACGAGGTAACTTAGCTAGCGCTGGCAGCTAAGTTAGGTATCGCCAGTTAAAAAAAAAAAAAACCCACAGAAATCGCAACGGAGTTCCTCACACACTTGCGCCCCTTCGACCGTCCTTCCTTACCAAAACCAGCACTGCCAACCATAACCAAAAACTGTATTTCTCTTCAGGTGTTTCTCTTTACGCACTTGCGATTTCGCGCGCATTATACATTGCCAAATACAGTGGTACCTCGGTTCTCGAACTCACTAGTACTCAAACTTCTTGAATGTCGAACAAACCAGTTTGACCTAGAACTAGATCTGAATATCAGAAGTCGAACCCTGAATGCTGATCTAATATAAATTTTACGTGCCAGGAAATGAGTCATACTACAACAATGCAATTCTTACTTGAATGCCTTCTTCACAGACTGGACGATTAACGAAATAAAGCAGCACAACATTACAGTAACTAACAATAGATAAACCACTAACTTACCTGTACTATTACAGCATTTATGTCATTTATTTAAACTTTATTTTACGAGGTAAATTAATTGAAAACCAGTTCTCACTGCTTTATGTGATATTCCGGAGATATAGCAGACTACGCATTGGAACTGCCTGGGATACAAACGTCATGCGTGTAACAAAACTCTTCAGCCAATAAGGGCAAAGTTGTGTCATCACGGAGGCAATTCCAGTTTGTGCAGCCGGGTGAGAAGTTGCAATGTATCTAACGGTAATGCATTGCATCAGGATCACAACGCGTTACTTTGCCCAATGACCGGACTGCGGAAACAAACTGAAACGCGAACTTAATACAGAGGAGTAATGACAACAACCAGAAACAGCTGATCACATGGGGATCCCACATGAGGTTAACGAGGGGGCGTGGCACACGAAAGGGGCGGAGGATCGGGGCAGGACAGGGGGTAATGTTGGATAAGATCTGTATCGTTTTGGAAACTATTAAGAAAAAAATGCTCTTCTTGTTTTATCCTGTTCATTTTGTGTTTAAATGCTAAAAGACATACTTGGGGGGAAATTTGGGGGGACGGAAATTAATTGGTTTTCCATTATTTCTTATGGGAAAAATTCGATCAGAACTCAAATTTTTTAGGATTCGATCCGGAGTCCGGAACGGATTAAGTTCGAGAACCGAGGTGCCACTGAAATACAATATTGGTCAACAGTGACATCAGTTGAACTCCAAAGCATGCTGGTAAATGGGGTTAATACATTAATATATACATTAATACACAAGAAAAACACACAGTACAGTAGAGCAAACAGGGCAGTACAATTGTACAGTACATAGAAATATATAGAAATGTTAATGCCCATATTGTAGAGGTCCCTACAATCATAATGTGTCACTGCACATATATTTTATGCATTTATGAGTCACTAAACTTTTTGTGTGACGTCTGCTGGCCTTCGTATGTCATATGCGACTTTCGGGAAAAAAAAAATCCTTTAATTCCTTATGCACACCCCCACAATACAGGCCTATCGAAACTGCAGTGGCGAAAGTCACTGTACTTACAATAAAATTATATCCTCTTCCCAGAACTGTGACACTACAATATGAATAAAGAAACCTGAATATAAGAACAGGACACACACCTTCTCTTTAGCATTCCGTGCTGTTATGATCTTTGCCGCCAGCTTCAATCCAGATGCTTTTTCACTGCACATGTGCACTCTGCCGAAGCGGCCACTGAAGCAGAAATGACAGCAGCACTGTCAAATGGGCACCGTGCCATGCTATGGTACAACACATGTGGACAGCTGTACCTTAGAAAGTCACTCTCTTCTCCCTGTGGATATTCACTTCCCTCTATGCTAAACATAAGCTATTTGGCTTGATTTTATATCTGTATATATTAGAATATTAGAAATGCATCTAATATCAGCCTGCACCCCAATAAGTTTCTTTTGGATGATACTGTTTTATGTTGTGCTATAATTATTATAAATAGATTACTATGTATTAGTCTGAACCTTACAGATCCTTTGTAACAATATACTAACGTTAAGAGAACTGATTGGATACTAGTCACACTGTATTGATATTTGTCCTTATTACGTCATGATATAACGAATATGCAAAATCCATTGCATGTTAACTTTTATTTATAGCATGTAATTATATAATTACCCTTGATAGATCACTGTTATATAGTATAATCAGTCTACTTTAGTATCCCATTAGAAATTCTGCACTGGTGAACTGGTGAATGTGGAATACCTCATCATTATAGTAGTGATTCCCAACCCAGTCCTCAGGGACCTACAGACGGTCTGCATTTTTGCTCCCTCCCAGTCCCCTGCCAGATGGATTGTCTGCGGGTGCCCAAGGGCCAAATTAGGACACATTGCTTTATAGTAATCAGTGTATCACATCAATATTGACAATGCTGTGCTTCATAGGATCACTACCAAAGTGTTGATTATAAATGATGGAGTATAAATGGTCCTTGCTAATGTAGTTCTGCTAAATGATGGAGTAATTGATAAGGGTTAGTGTCAGCACTGTAGCTCTCACTATCACAAGGGGATCAGCATTGCATTCCTCTGCAACTCCATGAAGTCATAACTTACCCCCCCAGAAGAGATTGGGTGTTGATGGTAAAGGACTCGGTGGGTTGGCTGGGCCTCAGAGTTACAATACGATGAAGGAAAGGGGCAGGAAGTGGAGGGTCATCATCTAGGACACGGAGACGGCATTAGCATTAGCATTGTGCTGTCTAAGTTGTCAGCACCAGGAGGCAGGTATAGATTCTGCCTGTTCTGAACGACGAGCTGCAGTCCACTCTGACCCTCTTTAGTATGAATGTCTGTCACAATTCAAAACAATCTGTAAATATTTTGGCCCTAACTGAGAGAGAGAGATTCTCTGTCAGACCATATATTTTGATGCAGCTTTCTGTGGGACTAAATCATCACATGTTAGGTACACAACTCCATTTATTTATTCATTTTTTGATAGCCCACTGGGACAGAGTACGAAATGAAAAGTATTTCATGTTTGCAGTACTGTCTATACTAGATCTAATAAATTGTGAAATGAAAATCTAAGGCTGAGCTATTGACAGAAAAATTACCGTAGTTAAGATACTTTTAATATCAATCTAATCATATCTAATTTAATTTAATTTGTTTATTTATTTACTTGCATTATATTATTTTATATGAATGCTATGCTGTGAGACTAGTTAGTACTGCAACAAGAAATAGTTCTAATCAGGCTTGGTGACTTTGAAGTTACTGCTCTAGTTAAGGTTCCAGATTGTAGTGGGAAAATGAGTAAATGCAGGAGGCTTCAGCCTTGTTTTTGTTCGTCACCGTGTTGGAGTAGCGGCACCTGTGCACTTTCACTCATCACATTATTATTTGCACATGCTTGGGCGATTTTCTAATTTGAGGTGTCGAGCGCCCTCAGAAAGCTTTGATCCAGGTGATCCATCAGTACAATGCTGGCTCTGCCCCTCCTTGAGATTCCAGTGGGATCAGCATAAGACCTGTCTCCCATTTCGGTGGTGAGGCCATAAGGTGACGTAGGCTTCACTGGGACAAGGCCAAGGTGCTGCCCTTCTGAAACCGCTTCCCCCCTGGAGAACAGTCTGGGAGGGGCAGGATGCTTTGCATCCTACGAGGATTATATGGTCAAATTCTCAACTGATGCATTTTGGACTTTGTTCCTGAGGTGCGTTTGCCTGACTGATTTCCCTTAAGCAGAAAATGAACGTTTATCAGTCAGTCATTATTTTGTTTTATTTGCCCCAGTCTTATCCACCTTATTTTCAGGGGGACTTTGGGTATAGAATATTTCTGTAGAACATCTGTTTACCCATTTCTGGTTGCTATTTCTCTTCTTGTCTCCCCGTGAAATTTGCAGGTGAGATGCTAAACTCTGAACTTAAAGAAACTACCCAGCATCATTTTCTTTTTTTTATTTTGTTGACAAAAGACAAACAGAAGAACCGACCCCAGAATAGTTAAAGTACCTTAACTTAGAGAGCTAGTGAAAGGAAACTGTTGTGGTATTAATATGGTGCTGTTTTGTTTGATCGCTAAGTATTTTAACAGTATCAGCTATCATTTTCTTTGACTTGACTTGATAGGTCGTGGCTTATGTTTCCTGCTGCTAAAGTGATGACATCACTTTGTAATCATACTTACGATACAGAATCCTTGTACTGGCATGTACTCCTGCATTTTTATGCATTTATCTACACAAGCATATTGTATCAAACAGACTGTACTGACCATTGCCCAGTTTGGTCTAAACCAGTTATGTATCTACTGTATGTACGGGAGCCTGTGACATCTGGAGACAAATTCCCTATATGTGTGAACACACTTGGTAAAATAAAGGTAATATTGATTATGATGTCGAATGTCAATCTTCAGAATGGGTAGAGAAATGCCAACAAACCAAAATGTAACGACACGAACAAAACGAAGGCGGGGCTAAAAAACAATAGCATGCTAGTATGCTCACGTTGTAATGGGCACATAATCTGTGTTGTGATTTAACCTTAGTTTCTGCTCAGTTTACACTTTAGATTATTGCCTGTAGCAATACAAACTGCTCACAATAAAAATGGAATTACCACACAAATCAAAGTAAGGTAGTTACTTCCCAATTCCAAAATAAGGTGAATAATAATAAATGGTAACACTTTACATTAACTGCAACGTCACCATGCATTCATGGGACATTCATAAGTAGCATATAAGCATACCTTGACATCCTGATAAGCCTAAACTACTTAATAAACATTAATAACAATCATTATATGATTATACAATTATAATGTTTATTATCATATAATATTTATCAATGTATATTTATGTTGTTAAGGTTAGAATGTTAAGGCATACTTACGTGCTGCTTATGAATTGTTATATGAATGCGTTATGAAGGTGCACTGAATGCTCTATGAATGCACTATGAAGGTGCACTGAATGCTCTATGAATGCATTATGAAGGCATTACGAAGATGCAGTTAATGTAAAGCGATAATGCCAGGAGAAAAGAAATGAAGTGATCAGAACACCTGAGCAGCCTGCCTTCAGCCGTGGTGCCGCACACAGGCTTAATGTCAGAGAGTAGGCAGCTCTCTGGGAGACTCAGCTGTTCAGACACATTTGTCTACAGCTGAAGCACACAGATCTCTGTACCTATCATCTTGCAGCAGGTCTGTGGTGGTGCCTTTGGTCCGAGAGGGGCTGCGGGTGCTGGGCTGATTTCAATCTGTATGCTGGAGGCCGCTGAGTGTTTTCTCTGTGCTGATCCTGGAGCTGAATTGCCTGCCTTTGCCAGCTGGCTGGGAGACGCTTCTGAACTCTGCAGCCTGTCAGGTCAGTATAATGTACTGTAATGTAAAATACATTTAAACGTGGCATAACAAACAATAACAATAAAAGTAGTACAATGACACTTTTTTCCATGAAAAGTGCTATAATGATGAGGATAATAATAATAAGAAGAAATAGTAATAATTTAAAAAGGAAGTTTATGAACAAACTCTGTTGGCTTTAAAACATTTGGTAATTCTGGGGAACTTAAAGTGGAGTATATAAACAGTGATTAATGTTCCCATTAAAGTCAATTAGTGAAATCTGATTGGCTGTTGCAGGCTCTGTCCACCTTTTTGAACTTTGAAGCACAGACACCCATTGACCATCTGTGCAAAGTTTGGGGACACAGCCAATCAAAGTGACAATTTTAGCTCCCATTGTTTTTAAATAGATGAAATTTGAATGGCTGAAGGAGAGGATCTGGGTTAAAGGATGTCCACCACATGTGGTCAGTAGCTTTATTGTGACCCCATGACTGTTTGATTTAAGTTTGGTGAGATTAGCTTCAAAGCTTTAACAGTGGCAGCAGTTTGAAAATCCTCCCAGTAGAAGCAAAGGGAAAAATTGAGTTTTTAACAGGATGTCCCGATAAGATGGAGGATGGGATAGCACAGAGAAGCACAAGCACACACCACCGCTATGGAATGAAGAAGTGTGGAAAGCTTGATGATTGGACTCCTAAAACTGTAGAGAAGCATACAGGATATTTGGGGCGGAGAAGAAAACAAACAGTAGGTTGGATTTTTCAAGATAACATAATAATAATGCAGCAGATATAAGTCCATCATTAGTAAAATATCAATGTTTTTGGTATTGAAACATATTTTCTTGTTATATAAAAAAGGTCATGGATGACTGGTTAGACTTATGCCAGTTTGTATTGCTCTCACTGAATGTTAGGCTTGTGCTTTTTACAGGAGCATAACAAGCAGTTTTGGGAGCAGCGGATGTGACTAAGAGTGGTATACATTAAAATGCCAGACTGTTACACAAGCAAATGATTAAACCTGAGTGAAGCCAAAGTGACTATAAATGAGATTGACAGAGTTGGGGGGCTGATTCTGATAGACATGTGTGTAAAGAGCAGTGCTGAAAGAGATCGGCGATAAGGTGAGCCAAGGTCATGTATAATAGTCTCAGTAATCAATAAATAACATTGAACATCCAAATAATAACAGAATATTTGCATTAACCACTAAATGTTCTAAGAGTCAACCTTTCCGATCTGTAGTGGAATTCCCCCAATCAGGCAATGAGTTAATGACATCCTCTGCCTTTTATGTAATAACTTGCCCTGTTACATACAGCAAAGCATTTGACAGTTAACATATCAATTCGATTCCTCACTTTCACTTTCCTGGTGACCCCCCCCCCGCTACTGTCCAGACTCACAGGGAATTTCACACTCTACCTCTGCAGTGACACTGGGCAGCTGCTGACACGCTGGAGCGTGGATCCATCCCCCGTCGTTTTGGGAACTGTCAATGGCGGCGTCTCTGCGAGCTCGTCTGGCATTTTCGATTTCTCGGGTTCAGGAATTGTCACCAGCGCCGCGTTTGGCGCGGAGGCCTTCCCGCTGGCCTTGGGCTCGGCCAGCACGCCTCCAGACGCCTCCTTAGCCGCACCGCACCCTGCTGGTCGCTGCTCCCCCTGACTACCACTGTCCGGCTCTCTTCTATCTCCCTGCTTGTCTCCAGCCTCCTTCCCCTCTCTGAGCCCCAGCTTTGCCTGAGGTAAGGATTTCCTCCTTTTCCCACTCCGGTCGCTCTCTGTCCTCATGGATCCTTCCTGCACTTTGGGCACATTGACTCTGGGTGACTGTGCTGAAGGTGCATGTTCTGATCGGTTTGTCTTGTATACCCTCTGACCCTTGTTATCTGTCTTTCCCTCTTCATCTATCTGCTGTGCTGCTGCGCCTATGATGCAAGATCAAAGAACAAAATCAAATTTCAATAAGAAATTTCGATAAAGATCTTCTACAAAGATAATGCTTTTTAGATTCCAGCGATCCACTTTCCCACCTTTTTTGGCAGGTGGCTGTGTATCCTGCAGTGTTACGCTCTGATTTCTGTTTCCCAAATTAAGTAGTGCCTCCTGTAGAATGGGTAGAGAAATGACAGAAGAAATTTCCAGTAGACCAAAGGCAATAAATCAAAATGTAATCACACACCATAAAAATGAAAGCAAGGCCGAAAAATTAAATGCTAAGGGGCCAGCATCGGGCAGTGAGGAACCGGCAAATGCGAGCAAAATGTGAGGCCATGTAAGTAGTGGAAGAAAGCAAAAACAGAGGAGCACTGCAGAAAGGAAAGTACTTAACAAGATACTTAACCAAAGCCTGCTCAGCATTAAGTTCAGCAAAATAAGTTACCAAACAATGCAATCCATGCAGACATCTTCAATGGTTTGGATAAATTCTTTTTATACCAACCAAACATATATTTTTTAGATGCTCTAACATACAGTTTTACACTTCACAAAGTTAATGAACAACAGGTTAAAAACACTCCCTATTCTCTATAGTACAACAGTGGGATGCCCTTTTCAATGTGAACTTTTCTAATTCCCTAACCGCTGTTTAACCACCGTGCCATGCCATGCGAGCCGAAGCGTGTATTAAGGAAAACAGACACAAGGACCTTTCTTTCTCCAGTGGGCAGTCCCAGTGGCACTTTGAGGGTGGATGAGGTCCTATGTGGCAGCTCCTTCCCAGGTGCAGGCTGGCTCCCGGGCTTGGCCCCCTCACGGCCAGGCGGCTGCCTCCGTCTCTCAGGCCCCTGTAAGGCCGCGTGCATGGCCAGCACCAGCTGCTCCAGGGCCTCCAGGCGTCGAGCCTGCTCCTCTTGCTGCCGGGCGTGCCGCTGGCAGGCCCCGCACTGCGCGCACGCCGCACGCGACAGCAGCTGCTCCAGGGCCCGGCTCAGGGCGTCCACCTTCTCCTCCAGCGCCGTCACATCCATGCTGCTGCTAGAAGGTCTTCCCTCTGACCCCATAGCGCCGCTTCCACATATACTGACTAACAGCCACAACACCTGAACTGACAGCAGTAATTCTTAACTCCACCCCCCACCTCACTCACAAATACGCAACACCCAGGTTAGCATGGCGGGACAAAGAGGGCAGCACAGCCCCAGGAAGCACTGTGTCGAGTATGACGCCCCGAGGCCCGGGGACATTCAGCATTATGGAAAAGGCTGATGGGTCGGTACAGCCTGTCAGATGCCAGCACTATCTCCATCAACTGTACGCACAGCTCCAAATATAGGGGCCAGCAGACGGGACCGGGGGTGTTGTTAGCAGGCTTTGATAACAGAGGTATGTGAGGAAGGCCAAATGAATGTCATGCCTGCTCGGAAGAGGAGGGGACAGGGAGTTTTTTCCATTCCTCTCCATGGAACGCACAGACAAAAACAGGCCTGCTTTTGGATGGAGGACGTAGGATTTTACCACTAATGGGGAGCAGGGGGTTTGTGTGTTGGCGTTTATATGTCCCTGATCATAGCAATACAATGGAGGAAAAACAGAGAGAGGAGGGGGACAATCAAGAGGGTCACTGCTACACAGGCTGCTTTTCTGGGTCCTATTTTAGTTCACACCTGAACTCTTGCCCTTAGCAGGGAGAACAATGATTAATGGAAACAGATGTATACCTATAGGGCAGGAGGCTTTATGGAACTGCGTAAAAAGTTTGCCAGCTTCGTGGAGAGATAAAGCTCAAGGGCATCACAGCACATATTCTTGAACGTTTGATTAAAGAAAAAAGCCTTTTGGTTTGTTTTTTATAATGGGTGAGGCACATGGACAAATAGGGCTGCATTTAAGCATGAACTTTCCAGACCTGGCAGGAAGCGGCAGTACACTAAGCAAGCACTGGTTTTTGGCTTTGCTAGAAATACTATTTCCATACGAACACAAGAAATGCATAAAGCGGACGCAGTAAACCACACCAACAGTACTCAAGTTCATGCAGCATTTCATTTGAAAATCACATCTTCCTGCATCACCATAGAATCAAAACTAGAGATAGAACTAAACCCTTGCATTTTTGTTCCAGATGTGAAAATTTGTACTTTGTCATATGCTTCTGACACACTTAAGTCAAAAAGTTTATCCACAAAGACATTGACAGGCAGACAAGCCAATTAAGACTGAACATAAATGACAAACATGTAGAACCTGCAAGTTAACATTCCCGGGTGATATTTTAAGTTGGTCAACCCTAGAAATAATTGGTATTTGGCTGAATCACATTGGAATGTCGTTGTGACCCAAGTACTATCAATAACAGCAAGTTAAAATAAGTCAAATAGAAACAAAGTCAGACACACTTTAGCACTTAAAACTCAAATATGACAGAGGGGGTGCCAAGCCCGGCCCACAGGCAGTAAAAAATGCCACAAGCTAATTTCTCCCAAAACAAAAAGCAGCAGCTGCCTGAACAGAGAGATCAATCTTATAACACAGGATTGAACTAGGCTGCATTAGCCCTCGATGAGACTGCAGAAATAACCTTCCCTTGGCAAAGTTCACACGCTGCCTGAAAGGAAAAACCCTTTCGGTCACAGCACTGGATGTACCAACCCGAGAATAGGGATGGCAGGACGATGAAGAAATCCACTAAATCAACACAAGCATTGCGTTTTTAAAAAGGTCTTTTATTGTAAACTGACCTGGTCGAAATGTACATAAATTATTCTTTAGGATAAGACTATGTAAAATACACAAATTTAGAACAGAATAAAACTGAAGCAGTTAAGCAAACAGGATAAGAAGAGTAGGCATTGTATATACAAAACAGCCCATGTTCATTCACCACAGAGGGCGGCACTGGAGATCTGCTCCTGTGCTACCTGCTGGCACTCCAGCAAAAGCTGCACTTTCTACTCCGCCGTTTCCCCAATCCAGTCCTTGGGGACTCAAAGCCAGCCCATGTTTTTGCTCTCTCCCAGCTCTGGAGCAAAAACACAAATTGTGTGTGAATCCCCATGGACCAGACTAGGGGAAATACGCTCTACTCCATTATTTTTTAAAAGAAATACTGGAGGGGGAGAAAAAAAAAAACGTTCCCATTAGACATGGTGCTAAGATGCAGCATGTCAGTCCAGAGGGCCTCAAAAACGGAAACGATCAGAGAAGTTGGGAGACTGGGGCACTGTGAGTGAGGTCTCACTCTTCTTCACCTCCAGATGTTTGTAGCGCCTGATTGGTTGAGCTTTGTGAACCTGGAAGGGGAAGAGGGACTTTAAAATATTACTCAAAAAGGAGCCATGCTATAGTTACCCGTAATTGTGTACAGAAGAAAGTTAGATTCATGGACATGAAGTCTAATGGCTAATTTTAATTGGGATTTTGTCCTTCCTAACCCCATGTAGAAAGCTGGTGAATTACCGGCATATTAGACAGTAAAGGGGGAAAAAAAGAAAGTGTTAGACTGAGGTGAACATTTTCCATCACAGTATGACAGCAAAATATCTCCTCACACCAGACTAAGATCCAAGTGTCCATTTCGGATCTACATTACCAGCTCCTGTCGGAGGTGAGCAATCTCCTTCTTCTCCTTCTCCTCACGGTCCTCTCTCCTCTGCTCCGTCAAGCGTGCCCGCAGAGCCTCTCTCTCAGACATGGCATGATCATACTCCTGTCTCTCTTTAGCCCTGCGTTCTGTATTCAGCTGGAACACACCTGACACTGTAGAGTGAGAAACGGTTTCTAAAGAAGGGCCCAAAGTTGGGGGGGCGGAGATAAGCGCAGGAGGGCGGCAGGGAAAGGAAAGACACCCAACGGAATCCAGTTAGACGCAACAATGACGCACAGCATACATTACTTGCGACAGGCAACCAGTGCAAAAGCAAAGGAACAGGCAAAAGTCACATGGTCCTGTAACCTGCATTGGCTGTTTGAGCACTTACCAAATGCTGGGCGATTCTCCTTCTTGGGTACAAAGGGCTCCTTATGGACAACTGCACTGGGACGAGCCTTGAAGTTGGCAGCCTCAGCTTGCTGCTTCAGTTCCTCCTTCATCTGCATGGTGAAAAGCACCTAAACTAAGCATGATGCTCTCTAACCCCATGGTCAAGGGCCACGAAGGCCGACTCCATATGCAATAATTCCATATGAGAGAGGCCTGCTCCTCACCTTCATCTCCCAGCGCTCACTCTTGGCAGCTCCCCGCTCGTCGATGAGGAGCCGGAAGGGCTCTGCTTTGGTCGGCTCCAGGGGCTTTTTCTCAGGAAGCTGGACTTCATGGAAATCAGGCAGCGGCAAGGCCTTGAACTTGTGGATCTACAAGATTTAATGGCAGCATGAATCAGATTCATATGGTTCCACAGTTGAGGGGCCGGCTGTAGACGGCTGCAGCCAGTGCATGTGTAGCCCTAGTGGAAACCTTGCACGTCCATGTGCAAGATGATCGATTTAGCATTTCCAGATCAGCAGACAATGACGAGTCAAAGAAAAGCTGTTGTAGTAGCTATGGAGAGCAGCTGCATGAGAGAGTCCCCGCACCTCATTTTTCATACTGTCCGAATATCATACCTAGATGTATGGCATTTTAAAAAGCAGCAGTGTTCTGGCATTTTGAAACCTTGGTAATAAGATTGGGCGAGCGGAAGGGATCCCAGCTTATTTCAAAATATAGTGGTATGTAGGGGTGTACAAAGCAGCCGGCATTTGTATCTGTATTTGCATTTGTTGAGGTGGAGAAGTATGTGTTATTTGTTTGTTAATTGTATTTACGTTAGAGTAAGTATTCTTTAAGTATAGCCATATAAACTCCAAAAGATACACTAACATAAATTAGAAGTGTAACGCAAAAAAATGGATTTTACACCCATTTGAATCTCAAATACAAAACACTTTCCCCCTTATCAAAAACATAGCAACTTAAACGCACCATACAACTCCCACAAGTGCACACAATTCGACACAACTACACAAGCATCGTTTTAGCCTTTTTAACCAAACGTTACTCCATCAACAGCCTATTGTGTAAATTGCCGAGCTAACAGAGCTCCGTAAACAGAGCGAACATGAGAGCACCCGACTGCTGGCGTCAATAATGCAGCGTAATGGAATAATCTCCCGATCAAACTCTGCTTCCCGAAAGTTATAAACTGCCTTTTCACTCAGCTGAGCCTTCTGTGTGGAGCAGCCTGTGCCAGTCACCTCTTTTACTCCCCCCCCCCCCCCACTCCTGAACGTCACCCCCTCATCCGGGCATGCACTGCACTCTCACGAGGAAATGCAGATTTTCGATATAATGTTTCTTGTTCCCGAATACAAATATTCTTTCCAGTATTTGTTCGTTACGCATTAATAAAAAACACAAAATTTGTGCCTTTCTGAATACCGTATTCGGGTTCGGCTCCACCCCTAGGGGTATGTCGTGCCGTAATACACCCCCCAGGTCTTGACCAATAACTTTAAAAAACTTTTTGCAAAAGTTTGTTTCACCACACTGCCTGTATTTGTTTGTTGCTCCCTCTCCTGGTCTGGGGTAATACTAATAATATTATCATCATTACTACAGTATGCAAGCACCGACCACAGCCATCTGCACCGCAGACAAATGCAGTATGAACACAAGATGCCAGGCAGACGCAGTCAGCAGCCCGAAAGTGCGCACAGAAAACTGAAGTGTGAACTAGGCTTAAGTGTCACCTGCAGGAAGTTGGCAAGCATGGATGCATGTATAGAAATCCTGTCAGGCTAAGCTGACAAGTTCACGAAGAGCACCTCCTCATGTCGCTGCTCCTCCAGTCTCTTCTCCTTCAATGCCATTCGCTCCTGCTCGCGGGCTTCAAAGGAGAAGGGGCACACCTCCACCTGTCGCATCTCATGCAGCTTCGGCTGGAAAGGCAGGCCGAAGTGGGGAGCGGGGTTGGCCCGGATCACAGGGGCTGGCTTCACCTGGGAACAAACATGTTACAGTCTGCAGCACAGAAAGAAAGCGCCACTTCACCCCTAATGTTCCATGTGGGAGTCCAGGAATTTCATGTTTCAAAGTCATCAAAACCTACAAACCCTTCTAACGGATGCCTACAGAAGAGGTCACTGAGCATTCAAGACTGGGTAAGACTGGCCAGCATCTGAAGGAACCGCTTTGTCAATGCACAATGTTTCACCCTCATGCAAACATGACAGTGACAGCTTAGTCTGGGATACAATCTCGGCATCCAAAACACTTGGCAAGAAACACTGCCAAGCACAGCATCAAACAGAAGCAGCCTGCCAACCCATTTTGGAATGGGCTCCCCTCACTGCACATAACTTGGAAAACAGAAACGTCCCTCTATTAGCTGGGACATATGAAAGGGCGCCCCCTACTGAAACCAGATGCAGCACTACATCATGTTAATTTCAGTCCACAAAAAAAAAAAAAACACAATGGTAAAATAAATAAAGCTCTGTGTGTTGGCAAAGATCAATAGTATAAAAATTGACGACAATATATGCATTAATAGACATTGAAAGACCGGACATGAGAACCACCCCCCAAAAGCAGGATGGACAGACCTCTTCCACTTTGCGCTCCACACGAACACGATTCTTGAGAGCAAAGGCTGGAGACTCAGGAACAGTTGGGTTCTGCACCTTCTTCTCAGGGACCCCCTGGAAAGCAAGAGCAATCAATGGAAATTTAAAAAAAAAAAAAAAAAAAAAAGAACAGCCGGGTTGAAGCAGACATTAACAGGCGGGTGTGGTACGTACCACCACTTCCTCGAGGATCCGGGTGGGCAGCGGCCTGGAGTGGAAGGTGTGATCCACAGGCTCCTCCTGCTTCTTAGTGGCCTGGCGTGCCTGCAGCCTGCGCTCGATCTCCAGATCAAAGCCCTCCGCATGAGTGACCTCCCGCGGGGCCGGCTTCTTTGGCACCAAGGCAGTCTCAAGGATCTTCCTGTTCAGCTCCAGGGCTTTGAACTTAAACCTACAGAGGAACAGCACAAAACAAAAGGTTGTGGAATAAGACACAGGCCTAAGGGTGGCCGATTATGGTGGAATTGATTGGAACAAGTGGTGGATGAAGCTGTAGTTACAGCTATCAGTTCGCCACAGAACCCACAGCTGGTGAAAATGCCATGAGGGGGTGGAACCTACTGCTGGATTTTCTCCAACTCCTCAGCCTCCAACTCTAAAGTACTCTTCACCGCCACTGGACGGCCTCTCTGCCGGGTCATCAGCTGTGGAGTTTGGGGATTGGTGATCTTCATCTTTTCCGTCTTAACTGGTGGTGGACCTTGAAACAGAAACTTCAGTTATTTTACAGCTTGGCGCACGGTGAGGGCAAGTGTCCCTTCCAAGTGAAACATACCCTTCTCGTCCCTCTGCCGGCTGCGGAGGTGGTAGCGGGCTGGGGTTTGCTTCTGGAACTGTTCTATCATCTGGGCCATGGGCACGAAGGGCTTGGTCTCCTCAAACTTGCGCTTGGTACCAGCTGACAGGTTGAAGGGCTTGGGCACAGTGGCACCCCTTGGAGCCTTTGCCTGCCACAGAGAAAGAACTCTGCATTATACCACAGCAAGGAAGAATGAGCTACCAACTGTACCATTTTAAAACCCTGGTCATTAAGCGTACAGTAGTGATGCTCGGGTGGTCTGGTAACCCACGGACACTGCAGGTTGGGTTGGGGCGGGTAAAGAAATTGTCACCATTTGCAGGACGGGTCATTAAAAACTAAATTAAAAAAACCATGTATGTTGCATGCAATTCCCTATAGCCTATATTAAATATTTGGGAATATCCATTTTCATATTTTATTAAGTACTTTGATAAGGTTACCTCACTGACAAAATCAGGAAAGCACCAAGCAGCTACCGCTGCCAGTCACAACAAAAACAAAGAAATAAAAGTGAAGATGGAAGAAGAGGTGCAGGAGAAATTGAGGTCGGGAATTTACATCATTAAAAGAAAAAAAAAAGGTCAGGCTGATAAATCTAATGTGTGGGACCAGGTCTCAGAAATGGTTGCAGCAGGAGACAGCAGCGGCTACGTGAAGCGCAATTCATGTGAAAATATACACGAGAGCCACAAAAGTGGCACTTCCAGCATGTCAAGACATTTGTGTGAGGTCTAGCCGGGTGCTGGAGTCCAGGCGAAAGAGATTAAACCCAGATACAGTGGATGCCACTCTTTTGCACAGCGAATGTAAAACGCTAAATGAATATTTCCATGTGATAAATGAAGGAAAAAAAAAAAAGTCAGTGGTTATTTAGCGTAGGCTGTAAACTGTAGGTCTGCCCTACACAAATCTAAAATAAATTGTTTGGCCTAGAGTATAAATGCTACTTTGTAAATGTTTAAAATGTGTATTCTTATCTTGTTGTGAATATGACCTGATTTATCGCTCATATTCATACGTTGTTGCCAGTTTACAGGGCAATGTTTCCAAGCACATTCAGGCTGAAATAAAGGCCGTTTTCATTTGAATAACAATGCCTAGTACGTCTATTTAATGGTCGCAGGTGCAAAGCAGGCCGGGTTGTAAAAATACATACAGTGATGCGGGGCGTGCCAAATTATTTCATAAAAGTGGGAAGCGCAGGTCGGAAAAAATACCCGACCCACACATCACTAGTGTACAACTCTCAAAAGAGAACGTGCATTTACTCTCTGTACAGAACGTCCCAATGTAGGCATATTCATTCATACGAGTAGTTGATAATATTTGTCAATCTCAATTATCAGCACTTCGTATCTGAACTGTGTGTGTTAAAGTGACCAAAACCACAGTTTCTGTTGCAAGGAGACAAGGCGTGAGAGAGCAGCAGAAGCAGGCCGGCGTACCGGGGAGGATGGGTGTTTACGGAGCTGCGCTGCAAAGTCCAGCGTCTTGTAGCTGGCGGCGTCGGAGGGCGGCTCTGAGGCCTTCAGCCTCTCATCAGTGCGGAAGTGAAAGTCCACTGGCACCGTGGTGCACAGAGCAAGCTTCTTCGCTGGCTGGCCTAAGCAGGAAATGTTAAGGGGGGGGGAACAGCACAAACTGCATAAGCACTCATTCACACACCAAATCTTGAGAACAGGTCACAGGTAGGATTTGGACTTGAAAGACAAAGCTGAAGTCAGGTAAAACAACCACCTAGCACTGAAAAAAAATATTAGAATAGAGGATGAGCAAAGAGACAGAGGGATGCAACTGACTTCCAGCCATGGCAGCCTTGAGGCTGGCTTCGTTCTTCTTGCGGTGCTCTGCGGTCTCCTTCTGCAGAGCGGAAATGTGCTCCAGCTCCTGCTGCTCGGAGCTCTTCAGTTTCTGAGATGCTGTCCTGGATGGGAGACGTGTGGAAACTCAAGCCCTGATGATGATGATGATGATCATCATCATCATCATCCATATGCTCTAAGCAATTCACGTTCCAACACAATGTCTTTCAAGATTAAATGGAGATCCTCACTAAACAAAAGAGGAGTTCGAAATATGCAATATTTCTCAGAAACTCAGAGTTATCTTAAACAGCAAGGATGGAAAAAGATTATGATTGAGCATAGGCTCAACAAAGAAACAGAAGTCAGCCTTTTATGCTCAAAGGGGAACCCAGGCCAGCCATGCTAACGTAACAGGGACAATCACCTTACGGATGTTGATACAGCAGGCTGAGTCTTGCCTGGAGCTTTCTGGGGGACCCTCTGAGCAACAGCGGCATTAGACGAGTGACGCCGCAGGGACCGTGAGGAGATCCTGCAACGAGCAACCCCAGTCCCTGCATTATTCTCTTAGCCAGAGGGGTTTGCATGCTTCACCACCCAAACCCCTTGCTCTACCAACTTAACCAAAAGGAGGAATCTAGCAAGCAAGAAGCCTCAGGAAGTACAGCACTTAAGCCACTGCACACGACTAAAAATATTGCATGCTATGATTGTGTGAGGTCGTGAGAGCAGGTTGTTCAAAGTGAATGGGCTACACATTTGGATTCATTACCCTCCAGAATAGTTGGCTCAATGAGACATTAACTGGCCATATCATTGTTTAATGTCGACTTTACATATGAATTTTGGATACTGTCCTGAGGACCAGGTCCAAACATTTCCTGTTCTCCTAGTCTGGTCCATGGGGACATCTGCTCTACTGCATTCTTTAAAAAATATTCCAGAAATACTTTCTGGATTTGCCCTTCCACAGCTTCACATATCACATCAATATTAGAATTAAGAAGTCTCAAGTTGTACAACACATCACGAAGAACCACACCAGAAATTAACTCTTCTGCAGTGGAAACCAGTGACCAATAGGGTGAAATTCTAACATAGGAGCCACCAGAGAATATCCATCCACAAAGTGCCCCTTCAGCATCTTATGCCTTAAATTGGTTATTTGTGATACCACCCCATGTGTAACACACCTCCACTTTTGCTCTTGTAACGCTCTTGGTACTGCCACACTCCTGTAAAACGCAACACATTCACACGGAAACCCATTGATTGAGACCTGGACTCGATCTTGTTCATGGCACCAGACATCTTGTTTGACGTCATGAACATTACCTTCGCTGCTTCTTGACAGGTGGTGTGCCAGGTGCTGCAGCATTCTTCCTTTTCTCCTCACGCCAGGCCATCTCACGGCGCTTCGACACCCTTGGGGCAGCACACACATGTAACCGTACTGAGGAAGTGTCTGAATTTGGGTTGTCCAAACAAATTTAAAAAAAAAAAAAAAAAAAAAAAAAAAAAAAAAAAAAAAAAAAAAACACCCTTTCCATTCTGATCCAAGCCACCATGATAGCAAAGCATGGTTTATGATAAAGGCAACGCCACCTACCTGCACGGCTGGGCCAGATTTGCCACGGAAGGCTTATTGTTACCCCAGGATGTAACAATGTTTGAAGGGACATTAGAAGTGGCCGGATCCTCATCTGCAGCAGCCTCTGAAACATACAACCAGTTTTATTGTAACCAAATAAGTGACAATTACAATAAAGATATTTCAAGGTGCCCAAACTCTTTCAGTAGCAGAATTTTACACTAAGAAAAATAGTTCAACCGAAAAGGCTGGGAAATCACCTGTATCGGAATTCACAGTTTTCCTCCGAGGGGACACAATAGCTCTAGATAAATTTGCTTTGACTGAACCTCCCCAAGCTTTCTCAGACTTGTGGGGCGTTATGAGCTCATCTGGGCCTCCAGTATCAGCAAGTACCTGATCTGCAACAATTATTTAAAATACGTAGATGAAACGGCACTGAATAATATGGAAAACATCCGCCTCTCTCATTGATAACTGCTTACCAAACCACGCATCGGCACCATCCTCATTTTGAAGTGCCTCCATATCAATGATGTGTGCTGGCGCGTCAAATTCGTATTTATCGGCCGACTGGCTCCGTAGCGCGTCCATCTCTGCGGCCATGTCTGCTTCCTGGACGCATAAAAGCACAGACTGCACATGTCTAGCAATTCACATTCATTCGATTCCTTTACATAATTAAAATGCTTTTGGCCCCCATTTTAGGCTTAAAAGTTTCAAATTTTGCATTGCACTTACACAGAAAAACAAAACCACAATGGCGACTAGTAACAAAATAATCCAGCTCTGGAAGGACAACTACAAATGAAATTACAAATATTAATTTACTATTCCCAACCCGCTCCAGCCCCCAAGTCACACCTCCAAACACAAAAGACAAACTCGATTTGAAGAAAAGCACCAACCATGTATACTAGCCCACAATACAACTGATGGTAGCTGCACAAAATAACCCGACAAAAGAATGTTTAAGCACAATTTACACATTAATATAGCAAAAAATTGACTATCACACAACTTATCATTATTATACCTAGCAGCAAGTATAACATTAAATACCAATCTAACGTTTTCAAAGACAGACAATAGTTACTCGGATCACATAACCATAAATATGACAATAACAGTCGGTGATAATGACGTTTTCCGTAAGCCTGTGAACAACTTACACTTACCTTTTTAAAAAAGAACCACGCTTATAAAAAGCTGATCCAATATTCGGAAACAAATAAGTATATATACATATATTAATATATATATTTTAACAGAGTAATGCAACAACGTAAAACCCACCAAAACTCTGCTTGAAATAGGTTAGAAGCCACGGCCGAGTTGTAATTTGAAAGTGCCCCGTTTTCAAACGAACCTATCGCCTGCATCCGCCCACATTTACGTCGCCCTTATTGGCTACACGTGTCACTGCGTAAAACGTTTCGTTTGCAAGTTACCCAGGATGCTTTTCGTTTGAAATATGCCGGAATTTTAAACACACACCCTAACATTGATGGCTTACAGGTTTATGATGTGCCTATGTTAATATAACCGGTGAAGATTTCCTTAGCAGGTTCTATTAGGATAATAATCTTATCTAATCCAAATTAGATTTTTGACATTTAGCTTTCCAGTATCTTATGATCTATAGTTCTGTTTGATAAACGTTCTACAGCATGATTCTTTAACTCTCCTAGCTCTTTTTTATCTTTTATTTTTTGGTTTGGAAAAACAGTACTTTTCCACAATGATCCTATACTCAAAAATCTGTAATTTAAATATTATAGTTAATTTTGAGAGTAGACAAACATGGGAACTTTTAGAACTTCTTTTAATACAACAGAATCTTGGTCAGCAAGGTTCCTACAGAGGCTAAAAAAGGTATGTGTATTGTTTTAATTTCATATACTTTTGAATTTATGGCGGCAGGCAATAGAAAATATAATTAACCAAGGAAAAGTGTTCGAGCATTTTCATGGAGGTATCTTATTTGTCATTTCAGTACTAGGATATTAAAAAAAGCTCTTTGTGTGCTCTAAATTTGACTGTGAGGAATAGCCATAAATTAGGCAGATCATGAGCATGACAAGTGACATAGAAATGCAAGCATATGGGTGTAAAAGCAGTTGCCCAATAAAAAAATAATTAACTGCTAGACCTCTGCCACTTTTTATCATTCCATTTGGCCTGTTTTGCTTAATGGTTTGCTTATGGTCATATCAGTGGACTGCCACACATTGGAAGATAACCTCATAAGAAAATATGCTGCATCTGGTTTTCATTCTCACCCACCCTGACTCTATATTGCATCGGAATACATTGAAAAATTACTATTTTCTTACAATCAAGTACATTTAGTTTCCTAACACAGTTGCCCACCCTGTATGCTGTCTTCTGTGTAATCAATATTTTCAATTAATTGATTGCCTTATATTTTTTCCATTTGTTAATTAAACAAAATATTTTAAAAATACATACAAGCCATGGTACATGAGTTTTTTTCCACTGGCACATAATAAATGCCATTTGTGGCGGAAGTAAATATTACACAGATTACAAGTCTCTTTTCATAATGTATTTTTGTTTTACTGTTTTTATAATTTGACATTACAATGCATGGAAATAAACAATAACCCATACATATACGCAAAAATGGATTTTCATAAGCTATTACAGGAAATTCTTGTCATAGCACTGTTATCTTTTGTTATACTGAAACCTTTTTGGTCACCTTACTCAGTTTATCATGGTTAAATCAGGTACTTAGAAAAATATATTTCAAAATGCGCATGATTCCAGCTCCAAGAATCAGAGCTAGACACCCCTGCTTTATGGCCTGACACATCTTCACATCTGTCATCCTAACAATATTATGTGAAGTAAAAGATGTGGGAGAATTAAAAGAAACATTACAGGCTGATGATAGTCAAAGATCCCTAATCTGTTTTTTGATTAAAGCTATAGTCAAAATATCACTGATGCTACTAATGGCAAGTGGACGACAACAATGCTAAATTATCCTACACACGGCAACCCTTTTTATTTAAAAACCAAAAACAGGTGAGTACATAAGTCTCAAGTCCATGTAGGTGTTTGAGGACTCAAACAGAACATCCGCTAATCTTCTTGGAGCTAGACCTTCTGTATCATAACTTGAAATTTACCTGTTCAAAAAAGAAATCAGCATCAGAGCAAAATCTTTCACTGCTGCAACCTATGATAATAATTTCATGCAAAGAACTATACTGTAAATGTATCAATATCTAAATCATTCAGGCAATAGCAAACAGCTACCTTTCTGCAAATTTAAATACAGTGGTACCTCAGTACTCAAACTCATTAGAACTTGAACTTGAAGTCGAACCAACCAGTTTGGAATAAAAAAATGATCTAGAGCTTGATCTGAATCTCAGAAGTCCAATTATGAACGCCGACCTAAGATAACTTGTACACTCGAGGAAATGAGGCACGTCTCACAGCGGAAACTAAAGGTAACGTTTCAGACTAGGGCTGCCCCCAAATAGTCGACTAAACGTTAGTCGATATGAAGAGGGTTTGGTCGAATACATTTTCATTCGTCGGTTAGTCGCCAAAAAACTCATGTGAAAATCAGGGGCTGCGCAGTCAGTGTATGACATCAAAGCAACGAGAGATCAACGCGATCTCGTGCCTCGCGGTATACAAAAGGGCACTTGTGGGAGAGGTGTCCGGCTGAGGCTAATAATTATGTCAGGAAAAATGTCCAAAGTGTGGGATCATTTTGAAAAATCGAAGGACGACCCCAAAAAGGCTGTTTGCAAACTCTGCACTCATCACTCGTCAACATCGAATATGTCTTATCATTTAAAACATGCAAGTAGTAACGTTAACCACCTCACATGGCCCCTTG
>JABFDZ020000131.1:26827554-26838806 GCA_019775955.2 Pollimyrus isidori | reverse complement strand
GTACCTTTCCTTTTATATACGCAAGTTATTATATTAATATCATAAATGAATGATTATTCGACTAATCGCTAAAATGCTGGAGTGTTAGTCGACTAGGAATATCTTTAGTCGGGGGCAGCCCTATTTCAGACTAAGTCTTGCATTCGCTGTGACAGTATCGTTTGTGGGTGAGAATGCATTTTTATTGAAAATATCAGGTAATACACTTAACTTTATATCGTTTTGGTAGCCATTGCTCACCAAGTTACACAACAGTTATACAAATGTCACAACCTAAAAGTTTGTGATTTACAAACAAATTACCAAATATAGAGTAATAAATTAAGTAAACACTGGAGCGCATTGCATATACTTCCTGTTCTAATTTCTTTTAATGTTTTGTTTTTGTTCCTACATTAAATACAAACCCTTAGTATGACTCAGGTTAGCAGTGCTATGTCTGGGTTTATGAAAAAGTTGTCATTGTTGTTTTTTTTTTTTTAACTTTACAAATTGTTTGGATACATTTATTTTCTTACTTTATAAATTACTGTTTTGATAAATGTGCTTAGATGTGTTTAGTATATGTTCTTGTTTTATCCTGTTCATTTTGTGTTTAAATGCTTTAAAAAAACATATTTAGATGTATTTTTTGGGGCTGGGAACCAATGAATTGGTTTTCCATTATTTCTTATGGGGAAAAATCAGAACTCAAATTTTTAGGATTCGAACCCGAATTCTGAATTGATTAAGTTCAAGTTCTGACGTACCACTGTATAAGCAAATATCCCCATCATTTTAGCTTGTAGAATGCAGCTGTACTAAATCTCAAGCTGACTAGCACAGGGCTGCACTCACAGGCGGGCATGACTGAGACCTCTGCAGTGACGATGCTCTTCACTCCAAGGTTGGACAACCCACCTCGGACCAGTCCGCAGGTGAATGCTAGATACTGAAGACAAACACCGCAAATAACCAGCCACGGTTAATGCAGTCAAGGATAATTGGCACAGAAACACTTCACTCTTTGCTTTGCCGAAATGCCCTTTGCAGTGACCCGGCTTATACTGACCTTTGGAGCATGCTCTAGGTACTGCTTCCCTGCAGAGAGCTGTGTTAACAACCGGAATTTGTTGTCCTGCAGTACATAAATACCCTACGAAACAAACACTTGTGTCATTACTTGTTATCACATGATATCATTATATACTATTGCATCGTCCAAACTGACAAAAAATTCACGAGGGACATTTAGGTGACTGAGTTATTTGCATTTATATTTTTCACCCATTTTTGTATGTCATGCATAAAGTGATGTGCCATGTTTTATTTCACTTTGAATAACTCAAACAGCTGCTGTTCCAAAGTCTATATTATCCTATTTGATTATTTGCCTTAATTTTTAATGATGTGTCACCCCAAGTGCAGATATTCCCACACCGGCTTACCAATGAGTTACAGTTTGAAAGCATATCAATAATGTGGGGTTTTTTTCGGTCAACACTACTATAAGGGACACAATAGTACGGTTTAAGCCAGGGTTTCTCAAAGTTTTTTGTTCAAAGGTTAACAGATTTTTGTTCAAAATCAAAGGTCTGAAACAAGAAAACAGCATTTCACGAACTTTACAAATAAACTCCTTTCTATATAGACATAAAAATAACAAAAATGGGAATGTAAGACTGGTTTAACACTCACTGATCATTTCAAATCTCTGTCATGGGGGGGGGGGGGGGTTATGATGAGTTATGTGCGTGCAAAGTTTAGTTCTTCACTGTATTCTTGTACTTCGAACCACATTAAGCCTTTTGATGTTAATAACATCTTAAACTATGGTTATCAGCTGGGTCCAGATTAATTTGCAGTTCAGTTGGTATCCAGACCACAGTTAAGGATGCGGGAGCGCAAAGCAATATGGGTCACTATTTTAAATAGAATTTTTGATTATAAATATTTGTTCATATTTCCACCATGGGCCAGTAGCTGTTTATTGCTGTACAGATTGATAGCAATAGATGGATGATACACCTGTGCTTCTCTACTATTCACTAGAGCATTACAGTCAATAATGACCTATTTGCGGTGGGTGTGAAGCAACAATGCTTCACATTTTTTGTAGGAAGATTCCTTTAATGGGATTGAAAACCATCACATATGTATATTTTTTCATATCCATATCTTCACACGCTGCCTTTTTGCCTATACTGCAAAAAATGGCATTACGCCTTGTCCTCAAATGAAAAAGGTGCATCATGAAAAGCAAATGTGCCTAAAAGTGATGGTACAGGACTCAGCACAATCTGCCTTATCAGGATGCTGACATCATCAGTAAACATAACAGCATTCATTGGCAAAAACATGAATTGATATTAAGGACCAAAAGAATAGGATTGGAGCTTGGACATCAAACAATAATAATAATAATCAATCCTTTATTGTCCCCGTGGGGAAATTCCTTCTACGTCTCCCTCAACTTGGTCTTTGTAGATCAAGTTGTCCGCGAAGGGCAGCCACCTGTTGGGGCGCCCAGGGAGCTGGGGGTTAAGGGCCTTGCTCAAGTGCACATGATTACAGGCACACAGGCTTCACCCACTGAGCCACAAGCTGCCCCTTCAGAAACAATCGGAAAATCATAAACAATAAGATTTAAAGGTTGACCTGATGGTTTGTTCGTAAGTTGTCAATTTGCTTTTTGAAAACGCTGGTCCAAAAGTCCTTGCATATGAACTTCATAACATCCAGCTCATCCTTAAACCGTGGAGTATCTTTTGTAAATCTGAAAAGAAATAAAAGGGATAAAGAAACGTTGTTAATTGTCATTCATTGTCTTTGTTTTAACAGCACACATTTGATCATGATCCAGGACTTAAATATCCTGTGTGGCTATTAGTATATGACTTTATCTTCACTGAAACTAACACAAATTAGGCAACCTAAGCGTCACAAACTTCTATGAGCAGCTGTGTTAGCCATTTCCTTGGCACGTGACGTGTTCAACCTGACACATGTTCCTGCAGTTACAATCGGATCGCCAACAGTAAATTCTGACATATTGTCTGTAAAAACGATTCCAGTCAGATAAATCAGCAAGACTGTGCTGTCGACTTGTTACTTTATTTTGCTTACGGACAAAATATACTGAGCCAAAATATTTGGGGCAGGCACAGTAAAATAGAAAGAACCAATGTCATATTCGTCAACATAATATAATAAGCGAGTTTCTGTACACGACACTAAACAGGTCTGACTTAAAAACATTATGACGTACCGTTCGATTAATCCCTGACCAACACGGAATCCCATGTTTTCAAGTTTGGTGATGCATCGACCATTTTCCTTGGGGTGAAATAAACCAGAAATAACAGTCGGTGTTAATATGTAAAGTTGATATGACACCATATAAAATGTAGCTAACTGAAAACCATTTACGTAACTTCCAAAGATTATACAAAACATTCCAGCTGTTGGACTAAAATGACCAAATAAGTATTGCGAATACTTAAATTGTTCCGGATATAAGAAAATCTCACCATTTCTCCCTGTTCAACTGACTTGTAAACATACTGTATAAGCTCATTGTGAAGAAACTGAAAAAGAGCCTCGTCCGCCATTGTCAAAACCGGCAACCTTTCCCGACACTATTTACAAAAAGGATAGTATTTACACACAAAATGTGCTACGATGCGTTAATTTACTGCGTGATCAATTCAGCATTTCGCATCAATTAATATCCAACAGGCTGAACATTGGTGGCTGCAGAATTTTAATTACCCGACAAATAGCCGGCTTAATAATTTAACTAACGACAACTGCTGAAACGACCAAGATAAACATATAAACATTAATCTTCATGCTAGAACTACAATACTTCCACATTCATTACGACGATAAACCCTACGTCGACGTAGAGGTCCTACTTCGTTCACAGGCGAAACACGCGGTTGTCTTCAGTTATGCCTGCAGTAATTACAAAAACTGCACACATTTTGCGTTCATGTGAAATACTGCTGATGCTTTCGTGTAAAGCACTCTAAATGATATAATGTAGAAAACCTAAATAAACCGAATGTCATTGAAATTTGTGATGTGAGTTCCGTGACTGATGCATACATGATATAAATCACAGTATTAAATCTGTTGAAACAGACAATAAGGCCCAGTAAAAAAAAAATCATTAGTTTATCCTTTCAATTAGAAACAAGTGATGAGGGAGGGCGATTTTTTATTATTATTATTTTTATTTCTTAGAAAAAAGATATTAAACTTCAGCAGTGCGTGTTCGGTACTGATCGGGAGGGAAGGTAGAAGAAAGTAAGACGGGGTGGAAGAATACAAATGCGCGGCAATTTCTATCGTCTGCCTGTGAAATTTGTGAACGCCGGCAGTGGATTTTACACAGGAAAAAATCGATGCGGGCTACATTCGCCACGCGGAGGGAATGATAAACTAAAGATTTTTTTGCTGGGCCTAACTTCGTGAACGCTCAGTGGTATTTCTCTGAATTGTTGGTAGTTGTTTTTCTCATTGTTTTCCAATGAACATCTTAAATAACTATACGAAGCAACATGTTTAAAAACAAAAAAACTCAATCCGCGGGTGTCTCCTCTACGAAAAATAAATAAATTATGTATATAAACATATAATAAATTCAATCACTTAGTCTCACCAAATATATGTATGTTTCAACATTTTAATTTTTACTTTAGTCATTAGCAAAAGTAAGGTACGTACCATTAAAGACTTATTATTTATTTTAGTATATGACGAAAGGGGTATATATACGCTGCATTGTGATCGCTATTTTTGCACGTTTTATACGAGAACGTTATGGAAAAACTTATTTGAATACTGCATTGCATGCGATCGTTATGTTAACATTAGCGCCCCCATGTGTATGAAAACATGCAAACCTATCATATGAGCGCTGTCAGGACAAAAAGTACATTTGTACTCTCAAGGGTCTGCCAGTTGTACCATATCTTTAAGTAAATGTGCCTTTTAGTGTAATTTAAAGTACAGAAATTTCTGTAGCATGGGGGGTACGTTATTGTTGTTTGTACACTGGGGAACAAAATTCTACTAGGGTTATATATCCTTTCCTCTGACAGTGAAGTGAGATACTTTATTTGCCACATGGGCAAGTACTGGTATCTGTATATTGAAATTCCTTGGTATTTGCATACTCTATCTTGCGTTTTATGATTAGCCATAACATTAATACTACTGACAAGTTATATATTAAGCAAGTGAACAGTCAGAGGGCGGCATGGTGGTGCAGTGGTTAGCACTGTTGCCTCAGACCTCTGGGACCTGTGTGTGGAGTTTGCATGTTCTCCCCGTGTCGTCGTGGGGTTTCCTCCGGGTACTCCGGTTTCCCCCCACAGTCCAAAAACATGCTGAGGCTGTTTGGAGTTGCCAAATTGCCTGTAGGTGTGCATGTGTGAGTGACTGGTGTGTGAGTGTGCCCTGCAATGGGATGGATGAACAGTCAGATCTTGAAGTGGTTGCATTGGAAGCATGAAAAATGGGGAAGCATAAGGATCTGAGCAATTTTGAAAAGAAGCCTGGGTCAGAGCACCGCAGAGGTGTTATGGGGTGTTTCCTGTATGCAGTGGTCAGTACCTACCAAAAATGGTTCAAGGAAGGCTAACCAGTGAATCAGCAACAGGACACCCAAGGCTCACTGATGCACATGGGGAGGGAATTGGGGTAGCATGTCTGGTCCTACAAGAGAGCTACTGTAGCACAAATTGCTGAAAATGTTAATGCTGGCTATGATGCATTACAGCACTAAGATGTGGCTTCCTTCAGAGACCTTATTCCCATCACTATTTGGATCAGTATTATATGTTAAACAGAATGTCTAACTGCAGAATAATCCCTATAGTGATTCCTAGGCCATGCACTAGTTGATTTGTTAGTCAAAGATGATGATTTCCTTCTTTAATAATAAAAGGAATTCATTAAAGCAAGTTAAGCATTCTCACTGAGAATTATATTAGACTGAGGTTGACTGTATTAATGGCTCCATCCAACTTTCTTCAACCTGTGGACCGGAGGCGAATGCAATTAAATATTCGTTCTTTGGCAATCAAGTGACAAGCTGTCTAGGTGCAGTAAATTACTAGAAATACTTTGCAAAATATTTAATGACAACGTGAACACCCATTTCATATTTTCCCGCTGAGGACGCAACGCGGCGTCTCCACGTCACTACCGCTGATTTCGTGACGGTCTCGCTGATCTCGCGGACCATTGCTGACATGCTGTGGCAGAGTACCTTCTGAACCGAAGCAGAAATGGATGTTACTCTTGCACTGCATTCCGACAACGCGGAAGATGTAGCTACCTCTTCGAGCTTTCGACATTTTCGAATTAAACATTTCAACTTAGATCTGAAAGTGGACTTTGATCAGAGGAAGCTGCGAAGCACCGAGACTCTGGAGCTGAAATGTCTGCAAGATTACCAAAGCGAGTTGTGCTTGGATGTTCATCCCTCGCTTGAGCTGCACGAAGTAGCGTACAGCACAGACAATGACAGCACCGAGTGGTTGAAAGCTGAGTTTTCCACTAAGGAGTTCACTAGTTATGGGATGACGCTTGTCGTGAAATTCCCATCGCCCTGGAAGTCAGAAGACGAGTTTCGTTTATCCATCAAGTATGTCGCTAGTGATGGACCAGGGGTAAGAAGGGGGTGTCGGGTTGCATCTGTTAATCCAAAGTCCAACAACTCGATGTTGTCGCTCAGGTCTTTCAGTTAATGAGTGTCATCTAATTGAATCATTGGGTGCATTCTGCATTTCGCAAATCCTGGCATGCCTTGAATTTATTTTTGTCAACCGAGCAAAAGAAAACATTTTATTAACCTAGTCTGATAGACGGACTCGTACACTCCATCTGTTTTCTCATTAAAAATAATACAATACTTCCGCATTGGAGTGAACCGTCTGATTGACTTTCGATTTCTGCAATATCAGCCACACCCTTGAATGGTCTTACAGTTTACAACTTAAGGAGAGAAATTAGCAGATATAAATACTACTACTACTTCCAGTTAAATTACACGTACACTATTCTCTACAGTCTACACCTTTCACTTTTCTGTTGAATTGTCTTGAATCGAGAGTCTCATGTCCATAACGAACTACATGTGTACATTTATTATAACTGTCATTTTACTGTAATTTGCATGTATGTAACATTCTTCTGTTATACCAAACTCCTGAAGTTTAACCATCAGTGCAAATGAATATTATATAACAACAGTTAAAGTGCATGAAATACATTGATACGTGTTCTCCTCATTTCGTTTAAATGAGCACCTCTATAGATGTCCTGGTTGGACCCCACGCAGACGGCAGAGAAGAACAAACCTTTCTTGTACACATCTGGGTTCCCAGTGCTGAACAGCAGCCTGTTTCCAGGCTTCCACACGCCCATGGTCAAGAGCAGCTTCTCCGCAACAGTGCAGGTAATGTCTGTTTGCATTCACTTAAATCCTGCACTCTCTCTGCCTGTCCCCCCTACTCAACCATAGGTCTGCTGGCTCGAACCTGGGCAGACAGCCGGGAAGATCAAGCCCTACGTTTTCACTCAAGGACAAGCCGTGCTCAACCGGTCCTTGTTTCCATGTTTTGACACGCCGGCGGTCAAGAGCAGCTACTCGGCGTCGGTCCAGGTGAGCCCTGGAGCCCCAGCTGCAGACGAAGGACCTGGAGCCCCTGTGATTCCCATTCGGATGCCTGTGCTTTTGTGTGCTTCTCTTCTGCCTTTTTCGGGGATTGCAGATGAACTTTCTGACAAATGAGGTGTCTATTGTGTTGTCCTTTTTAAACTCAGTGTGACTTCAGTAGAATATCCCAGGCTGTAGTACTTCTGAGGCTTCATGCATCTTCGACCCGTCCCCTTCGACTCTGCATGAGCGTTAACGGCCGCAACTCGCCACCCTGCAGGTGCCGGACGGCTTCAGTGCAGTGATGAGTGCCACTAAGTGGGAGCACCGCAAGGCAGACAACACCTTCCTGTTCTCCATGGAGCACCCTATTCCATCCTACCTGGTGGCCCTGGCTGTGGGAGATCTGGTGTCTGCTGAGGTTGGGCCAAGGTGAGTCTAGATGGTTACCTTCATGGGTCCCAGTACAGGGTTGCTACTGCAATAGCAAAGATACCCTCATTTACATGAGGGACAAAAAGGGGCGGGTTTTTATTCAAGATGTATTCAGAGTGATCTTCTGACTTATCGGAGAAAGATGTATAGTATATAAGGTGAAGTGTAGCAGGGCCAACATAGAGCCTTGAGGAACACCCACATTTTATACTTTTACAGCTCATACTACTATGCAATGACTTATTCACTAAGAGCAGCATAAGTCTGATGTATGGTTTCAAGAACAGAGATTATACCATTAGAATTTGTTTGTGTTTGTTGGCACACCACAGCACACAACAACGAAATGTGTCCTCTGCATTTAACCCATATGTGACATTGTGACATAGCAGGGGGCAGCTAATTCAGCGCCCAGGGAGCAGCGCTTGGGGCGGCACCTTGCTATAAAACTAGTTATATTACCTGAGATATGACATTACCCTGAGATATGCTATTTCAGTGGTTTGATGGGGGTATCTCAGGCTAAAACATGCATATTGTTTTATTGGAAGAAGGCCAACAGCTGAACGGCAACAGATCTCTCTAAAAATGAAAGTTTGAGATAGACCTGTACCTGGATACAAAGTATTCTTCTTCAGTACTAGTGTATTTACAACTTAAGACTTTGGAACTTAATGTTGTGTGCGGCATGTTACTCATTAACACTGATTCTTAAATTACAAGTGTATGTTTCTAGTTTCATAGAGAAAGGACACAAGGAAGAAGTGGACCGCTTACATGTGTACATTTGCTGCAACATGAGCAAATACCTAAAAATGTTGTGTATGTTTACAAGCAACGTTAGCAAAGTTTTTAAGAGATATCGAAAACATATTTTTAAAATTCATTCATCAATCCATCTCGCAATTACTTATCCTGGTTATGGATATAATTTTACCTGATAATACAGAGCATGTGACAGGAGCTGTTTTTTAGTTAAGACTGGAGCGGTCGCTCTGTCTCGCTCCGATGTAGGAGTAGAAGTCTACAGGTAGAGTTAAAAAACAAACAATAGCATTAGATTGTCCAAGAGGGATATAGAAATAAAAAATGCATTGGAGTCTAAGGATGACAATAAAAGTTTCTTCCAATACTTCAACTCCAAAAGAGCTCCAAAAGCTGATATCACTAATTTGCAAGATAGTAAGGGCTTTTACAAGAAAATGAAATTGATATAGTGAATGAGTTTAATGATTATTTTCACAGGTTTTCACAGTAGAGAACACAAGTAACTTACCACCAATTAGTACGAATACAGCGTCGTCTATGACTAATATATGTATAACTGTGTGGTACTAAGCCTGGCTAAACTCAAAATAAACAAATCACAGGGTTCTGATGGCATCTTACCTATAGTTTAAAAAGAGATGAGGGATATTATTAGCCAACCTTTAACCCTAATATTCCAGAAATCCTTATCTGCTGGTGTGGTGCCCTCAGATTGGGAGCATGCTAATATAACACCCATATTCAAAAAAGGGGATAGAAGTAATCCAGCAAACTATAAGCTAATCAGTTTAACTAGCATTACTGGAAAAGTAATGAAAGCTATAATCCAAGTGAAAATGGAAGATTACCTGGATTCAAATAACATTCTGAGGAATAGCCAATATGGATTTAGGAGAGGTAGATCCTGTTTAACCAATCTACTTGAATTCTTTGAGGAAGCTACAAGTGAAATTGATCACAAAAAGGCCAACGATGTGATCTACTTAGATTTCCAGAAGGTCTCTGATGTTGTCACAAATGGCTCTTGCTAAAGCTTAAAGCTGCAGAGATTGTAGGAACTGTGGCAGCTTGGATAGAAAACTGGTTAACTGACAGGAAGCAGCAAGTAGTTATTAGAGGCACAATGTCACAGTGGGCCTGCATTCATAGTGGGGTACCGCAGGGTTCAATTTTAGGACCACTATCGTTCCAAATTTACATTAATGATATTGATACCAATAAGTACAGTAAACTGGTTAATTTTGCAGACGACACCAAGGTGGGTGGTGTAGCAGATTCTGACCTAGCAGCAGAGAGGCTACAAAGTGATCTGGATTTAATTAGCGACTGGGCTGATACCTGGCAGATGAAATTATAAATAAATGTAAGGTAATCCATGCAGGGAGCAGAAATATAAAGTACAAATATTTTATGGGTTCCACGGAAATAAAGGTAGCTGATTATGAGAAAGATCTCGGTGTGTATATTGATGTTTCCATGTCCCATTCTCCCCAGTGTGGGGAAGCAATAAAAAAGGCCAATAAAATGTTGGGTTATATCTCTAGGTGTGTGGATTTTAAGTCAAGGGAGGTAATGTTACATTTATATAATTCCTTGGCAAGACCCCACCTAGAATATTGTGTGCAGGTTTGGTCACCATACCTTAAGATGGACATTGCTGCCTTAGAAAAGGTGCAGCGAAGGGCTACGAGAATGATTCCTGGTCTTAGAGGAAGGTCTTATGAGGAGAGGTTAGCTGAGCTGAATCTGTTTAGCTTTTAGCAAAGGAGACTAAGGGGGGGAATGATCCAAGTCTATAAGATTCTAACAGGTCTGGATGCTGATATTTCAGTATTCGTTTAAATACTAGAACTCGTGGCCATAAGTGGAAATTAGTGGGAGAACATTTTAAAACGAATTTGAGGAAGCACTTCTTTACACAGCGTGTAGTTAGAGTATGGAATAGTCTTCTGGCTAGTGTAGTGGAAGCTAAAACCCTGGGTTCTTTTAAACCAGAGTTATATAAAATTTTAACAACTCTGAGCTATTAAGTTCTCCCCAAATGAGCTTGATGGGCCGAATTGTAAATTTCTTATGTTCTTACCACAGACCACTTCATATATTACATGATTTACTTTACAGTCAATATGTAAAATCTCAAAATTAGAAGTACAATGCATGTGTCTTAATTGGTACTGTGAAAATATAATAGATTGTGAGCATATTTGAATGCAATGTTTCATCTGTCTTTCCCTCAGGACACGTGTGTGGACAGAGCCCTGTTTGTTGCAGGCAGCCCAGAAGGAGTATGATGGTGTGATTGAAGAGTTCCTGGTTGTGGGGGAGAGGCTGTTTGGGCCATACGTCTGGGGAAGGTGAGGGTTCTTGTAAAGGACCAACCCAAAAGTTCCTGGTTGTG
>JABFDZ020000131.1:26817117-26827309 GCA_019775955.2 Pollimyrus isidori | reverse complement strand
GCTGTTTGGGCCATACGTCTGGGGAAGGTGAGGGTTCTTGTAAAGGACCAACCCAAAAGTTCCTGGTTGTGGGTGAGGAGCTGTTTGAGCCATATGTCTGGGGAAGGTGAGGGTTCTTGTAAAGGACCAACCCCACTCCTCATATTTTTTTTCTGGTTTCACTGTACATGAACTGACGAGATCCCGCCTGCACAGGTACGACGTCCTATTCATGCCACCCTCCTTTCCATTTGGGGGTATGGAGAACCCCTGCCTGACCTTCGTCACACCCTGCTTGCTGGCAGGGGACCGCTCGCTGGCCGACGTCATCGTGCACGAGATCTGTCACAGCTGGTTTGGCAACCTGGTCACCAATGCTAGCTGGGGTGACTTCTGGCTCAATGAGGGCTTCACCATGTATGCCCAGCGCCGCATCTGCAGGGAGCTGTATGGTAGGTTTGCCTTTCGCACGAAAGATCTGGTTAATTGTAATTCTGTCAACTACCTGAAATTTGTTTTTACATCATAATATGCATTTTGTTAAGATTTTATTGTGGCTCTAACCTTACACTACTTATAGTGTATTGTGAAGTGGCCTGTGGGAGTTTTACTTACACAAGAAATGTTCTGAGGGCAGAACAAAAAATGATCAGATTGTAGTGGAGGTAAGTCCACTTAACTAGAGGAGGCAGAACCAACACATCTGATTGGTTGATCCTGCCTCCTCTAGTTGCTTAGACCCACAACAATCTGATTGGTTATGTCTCTGAACTAATAATGTTTTAATCTGCATGCAGTACATTTTTTTTTTTGGGTAAGTAAAACTCCCAGGAGCTCTAAAAAGTGGCATCATCATTTAAAAAAAAATCACCAACAGGACTACATTAAAGTGAAGGTAACCCTAATACCGGGGAACACATTAAAATGGTGATATTGGTGCTGATATTTGTTGTATACCTAGGTGAGGCCTACAGCAGCCTGGAGGCAGCGACGGGCAGAGCCCTCCTCCGGCAGCACATGGACAACACAGGGGAAGACCACCCACTCAACAAGCTGCGAGTCAAGATAGAGCCAGGTTTGGCATGTCGTTGAGGTAGAGCAAGAAAGTACCACATGGTTATGTGTTGACCTCCTTCTGCGTCATTCAGGTGTGGACCCTGATGACACCTACAATGAGACCCCGTATGAGAAAGGCTTCTGTTTTGTGTCATACCTTGCTCATCTAACCGGGGACCAAAGCCGCTTCGATGCTTTTCTCAAAGTATGTGATCTTCTACACTGAGAATGCCTTCTGAGTATAGCTTCATTATGTTGGGGAGACCATGTTAGCTTTGTCACTGTACTTATATTGAATGCTGCATTTCAGGCCTATGTTGATAAGTTCAAGTTCTGTAGTGTGGTAGCAGAGGATGCCCTAGAATTCTACTTGGACTATTTTCCTGACCTGAAGGAGAAGGAAGTACATAAGATCAAAGGTACTCCTGTCAATCTGGTAGAAGCAGTGGGACCCTCTCATCAGAGTTGCTCGCAGTGCGGTGTTGAATGAGCTTCTCCATGCATATCATTCTCCTAGGTCTGGAATTTGACAGCTGGCTGAATGTTTCTGGTTGGCCGCCTTACTTACCTGACTTGTCACCGGGTCAGAGCTTGATGAAACCCGCTCAGCGGCTTGCAGATATGTGGGCAGCGCAGTGCCTGGATATGGCGGCTATCAACGCTGTCGACGTTCGGCAGTGGAAGACGTATCAGACGATCTACTTCCTGGATAACATCCTGATGAGGTCCCCACTACCTAGAGGTAGGCCTGCCCTCTAGCCAGACACAGATTGCATAATTACTACATGTACAGACCAGTAACTGACGAACATATATATCTTCCCTCTAAACACTGTCTGGGATAAGGATTTAAGGATTAGGAAAGTCAAGAGATCCTGACGCTCAGTGTCTCACCCAAAAGGCACTGCTCTTAAACAATCACTAAAATGTTACAAAATGTCAAGAATTGTGCAGTTAAAAATTATCAATAGAAAGAAATCAAATCAAAAACATTGCTGCCTAAGAATAATTCATCCCGATCATTCATGTTGGTCTTATAACTAGTTTTTTTTTTAATGAAGGAAGATCAAAGCAGTTACACACTGAAATCCATTCAACTTGAGGGGACAACTTGCTTTTCTCAGTGCTACTGCATCCCAGACATGTATAAGAATATGGTCTTGTATTTTATCAAACAGTTTTTGTTTGTTGCATCCAGTTGTTCCTGGAGACCCTCCTCAGCCCAAATTTCCAGCAAACGCTGCACCTCTGTTAGACCAAAGTGATCCCCTTGCCATGATGTTTGTTAAATTCTTGTTGCTCCCCGATCTGTACAACCTCCTCGATCTGTACAACCTACCCGATCTGTACACCTACCCAATCTGTACAACCTACCCGATCTGTACAACTACCCGATCCATTCTAGTACAGTCTAGTTCACGTACAGTCATGCATGCATCAGTTGCAGCATTCACGTCATGTCTGCGTTTTGTGCCTGGGTACAGTTAGAGATCACGCTAGGGTTGTGTCTGAATTCCGGGGCTGCGTCCTTCTAAAACTGCATTCAAAAACCAAATGTGCAACAGGGCTGTTCCATTTCGAAGGCTCCTTCAAATGCAGTCTATAAATGTGTCCTTTTCCTGCTCTGTGAAGGATGCACACGATGGATCCTTCACAGTTCATCACGTCCCGGGATTCATTTTGTGCAGAGGTCAAGTGGGCGTGTCCCAGCTAGATGGCACTTGGTGACTTTAGGGTAAGGCTTTGCCTTCATAGGTTGTGTCCTTCGAAAAATGCACCCCCAGAATTTGGACGCAGCCTATGCATACCCTGGATAACCCTGTCTGAGTCCAGCTCAACTGTGCCCCAGCCCACCTCTTCAAGTAGGCTTGAGCATGCTTAAGTATACTGTGCCTGGCCACAGTATGCAGCAATGACACTAGTCAGACAAACTAGATTTTGGGGGTCAAATGTGCTTGGGTATGACACAGATTGCCTAGTTTGAATACACCGTTATACAAAGAACATAGTTTTATTTTTTTTCCTGACAAGATGTTCCAACTCTGCTAAGTAACAGACATCTTTGAAAGGGTAGGAATAAAACCAGGCAGTGTAACCAGTGACAGAAATGTGAGATATTCTGCATGCTGGTATTCTGGTGTCTTATAAGTCTCAAAAAAGCAATCGACTTGGTTGAGGCTTTAAGAAAAGCGCTGTGAATCTGGACTAGGTGCCACGGAGAAACTGGAGGAACTGTACCCCCACATAGCGCAGTCCACCAATGCAGAGCTGCGGCTACGCTGGGCGCAGATCGTCCTCCAGAACCAGCATGAGCCCGGATACCAGCACGTCCGCGACTTCCTCAGCAGTCAGGTGAGGCATGAAGGATAGCCGATGTAGGGCAGAATGGTATTACACCTGGTGACCACAAACCACAAGTTACTTCCCTGGGTGGTGCTGACCTGTGCAAACAAACTGCTGTGACAGGATATTACAAGCATATATAAGCCTACCAGAAAAGGCAATCCTCTATCTCAGGGTTCTTCAATTCTGGACCTCGATTCCAAATCCAGGCCGTGTTTTCAGTTCTCCCAGGTAGTTAGTTTAATAATTACTGATTGTGATTGGTCAGGGGCTGGCAGGTAAAGGAAGGCTGGAAAACCAGCAGTGCTCGAACCTCGAGGACCGTGAGTTGAATAACCCTGCTCTATCTGGTAGACAACTAATAATTAGTAACTGTTTAAAAAAGAACCCTGGTGAGACATGGAATGAGAGCATGCATATCTTCCGGGCCTTACTGCTGACCCTCTGATGTTGTGTTGTCCAGGGCAAACAAAAGTACACCCTGCCAGTGTACCGGGCCATGTGGAACACCTCAGAAGGGACCAAGGCCCTGGCCACCGAAATCTTCTCCCACACCTCGCACCAGCTCCATATAAATGTCCGCAACTACGTCAGGAAGATCCTCACCTGAGTGGTCCAGTCAAGGCCGAAGTGCGAAGCTTGTGACTCCAGGAAGCTGCAGTAAACGTGACCACAGGAATGTTGATTAAAGGAAACATCTGATTAAAATGAACTAATACAGCAGCAAGTTGGCATTAAATGTGTTATATGCTTTAAAATGCTTTTTAATAAACACTTGATTGTAATATGAATTTAAAATCTACTAATTGTTTTCAAATCTACATACCCATTTGGTTGGAAAATAAAATGAAACTCACTTTGAACCACATAATTAATCCAAATTGCAGAAAGCACTATTTTAGTGTACGTTATATAATAATATATTAACTGGGTTCCCTGGCCAAATCTAAATAAATTATGCTAAATGGAGTCTATATTGTATGTAGTGTATGACTGGCTCTGTACGTATGCAAGTACATATATACTGGTATGACTCGAATCGCGCATTGTCCCAAACTGCTTGGGCCTCAACACGATTTTGTCCATCGTAAACAACTGAAAGCTTATATGAACGTACATATGGCATGATTCAAAGTTAAAATTGGATTACCAGGAGGGAATTCCGTTAAAGGATTCTCTGATCGAGATTTAATGTTTTATTATATCCTTGGATAAAACGGATTGATTAAAGTGTAATCAGGACGTTTACAACTTTAACCAGATTTCGCCCCGATTAATTTGAGTGCTTCGTTATTGTCCATTGGTTCCTAAAATTTTGGTAGATTAAGGAACAGAGTAATAAACCTCCACGTTATCGCTAATGGCCTCGGCCTTTGCTAAAGCCACGTCTCTCGCACACAGAAAGGTCGACAGGGGGCGCTGTCTGACGCGCTGCTCCCTCGGCGTGTTGTGGTTCTGCGTGAGGACGTTGGTTGCTCTGACATGATCAGTAGCTCCGTCATCTCAGCTAGTTTTCCTCCTCCTTAAAAAAAATAAAATAAAGGCATACTGTACTGCACCATGATATACCCCACGGTGAGTGTTATTTAATGCTTTCCAAATTGAAAAGGGAGGGATGGGACTTCGACGATGAAAGTGCGGCTGAACCGGTTTCTAAATTTGAAAAAAGGTCATGGTTTGTTGGTCAAAGTGCCATTTCTGTATGCGACTCTGAAAGCTAATTATCCGCTATGAATGCTGATTAAACGAGATTGTACTGAAGATACGGAGTGGTTAGTTGTCTGTAAATTAGAGTTTTCGTTTAAATTTTATATATGCTAACTACTTACTCGTTTAATTGCAGTTAAGAAGCTTTTAGGCGTCTTACTAAAATGCAGCCGCTATCAGTATCTAGACATTGTTAGCTTGTTGGATACGACGGTGAAGTGTAAATGAGTTAGTCATTTTAGCCATATAAATGTAAGGATTCTGTGCCGTAAAAACATTGTTTGAAGTACTGATGGTGCGCTCCTGCATAAGGCGTAGCCTCCCGTTGCAGGACTTGGGAGTTGTAACTCAGGAGCCGTACCTGCATATAAAAACATGCACTTGCCGTTCTGCTGTGACACTCTGGTCTCAGAGTATTTGTCGGCAAGCAGAACAAGACAGGTTTTTGTGCATGGCAGAAAAGGGTTAGGATCGTGTGCATAATACATTCCTGTAAAGTTTTCTGTAAACAAGAATAGCCATGATCATGTAAAGACAAGTCTGTTGAGTATAAGAATATATGCATGACAAGGTTAACGTTACTTTTGGTGGGCTTTTTGTGGCACTCTGTAATTTGCTGGGATGGTTAGGCGAGAGGTTGATGCTTATGAAAAGGGAAACTGACCTCTGGGTGTGGAGCTAGGAGCTGCTAGGAAATGCAGGGGCTTGGCATTAGGCTGTTCCTGCGGCAGGGAAAGGGGAAAAAGGCTGGGGCAGGGCTAGAGGAGCTGCAGGGTGGTGAGTCATCCGGCAAACAGGCTGCGCCCTTACCAAATATAGGCAGTTTAACATCTGAATTACGTGGACTTGGTGCAGCCACAATTTATCAACTTTATGTAAATGTTTTATTCTTTTCAAGTGAACAGACTTTTACTTAAACTGTAGGAACTTAAACTTTCTAACATGGTTTCATCCACGCTGAGTCACGCCTGTGTTGGATTTCAGCTTTAATGATCTAAGTGTGGCGTCAGAGGGCAGCGTGTGGCTCAGTGGGCTAAGCCTGTGCCTATCATCAGAAGGTTGCTGGTTCAAGCTCAGCCTCAGCATGTCTGTGGGTCCTTGAGCAAGGCCTTTGACCCCCAGCTCCCTGGGTGCTGCTATGGGCGGCTGCTCTTTGTGGCCAGCTTACTCTTCAAAGAGCAAGTTGTGGGAGACGTAAAGACAATTTCCCCATGGGGATTAATAAAGTATCAGTTCTTATTATGCCCTGTTTTGGTCCCCCCCACCCCCCATTTTTTGTACAGACAACCACGGTGTTCATTGCGGTGGGGGCTGTCCTGGTCTCCACTGTGGGTCTTGCCCTGGGTACTTATTTTATGAAAAGGAAGAAAGCCAAGCTGATCACACTCCTTGATCCCGCCGTTAAATACGCCTTGAAGCTCATCGACAAAGAGGTACTATATAACACGCCTGGGTGGTAAGGTTTCTGCAGGACGTATTCCTACAAATATTAAATTGTTCTGTTAAACCCATGGTTGTCACACCTATTTGGCTGCATCATCACCCTCTGACCTCGATTTAAAGCAGAAGTGAAGACAATGTGTAATCCTACTCTTGGCTATTTTTGAATTGTTCATACTTTATGAAGAAATTAATCTGATTTTAACATGTAACAACCAGCAGGGAAAGTAGCGTAAAGCCTGTAACATTAGTGCCTTTTCATTTTATCGGTCTGCTTTCCTAGTAGTGCTGTGTAACGACGCTGTTCTTCCACACCCCTCCTTGTTCCTGGGGTCCTCCCACAGACCATCAGCCATGACACCCGAAGGTTCCGGTTCGCCCTGCCCTCCCTGGAGCATGTACTGGGCCTTCCTGTTGGTGTGTTCCCTTTCCCTCAATTTTTCCTCCAAATTCCTTGTCGTTGCCTTTTTAGTTGCCAGTGAAGAACCTCTTTTAACATAGTTTGACCATAGGTTTACTATGGTGCTGTGTTGAACATCAAGTAAACGTTACACATTTGTTACTGGACACTCTGGAACTGTCCAGAATTCCTTGAAAAGTGTATGCTTGTTATATATAATTTGCCTTACTTGTATGTCCCATCAGACAATAGTATCTGCTAATAGAATGAATGGAAATAAACGTTAAGTGTAACTGTGCCTAATATTTTGTGAAATGCCCCTGGGATTTACCTTGGCTCAAGAAAATGTCCCTGTTTCCTTTAGGGAAGCACGTGTACCTTTCAGCCCGCATAGACGGGAATCTCGTGGTGCGTCCATACACACCAGTATCCAGCGATGACGACAAGGGATTTGTGGACCTTGTAGTGAAGGTAATGGCTCGTCATTGTGATCTCTGCCTCTTTCATTGATGAGACTCATGAGATTTTAGTGTCACCAGAGAGTTGTGATGTCATCATTGACTTCTGAGGGTACTGGGCTGCATTTCTCCGCAGATCTATTTTAAGAACATCAACCCTAAATTCCCAGAGGGTGGCAAGATGTCCCAGTACTTAGAAAGTCTGCAGCTGGGAGAGATGGTGGACTTCCGGGGACCTGGTGGACTGCTGGAGTACAAGGGCCAAGGTTTAATTCCGTTTAATCTGATTTTGTATGGGTCTCCTATTATCTGTTGGTATTCGCAAGCATTTTGTGCTACAGTATCAGATGAACAGGAACCAAGTGCTTCTCTGCCAGAGTATCTTTTTCACCAGCTTGTAGACCTTTAATATAAATGCAGAGTTATGAATTAAATGTGGGCTTCCCTCAATAGCCTGCTCACCATAAGTGTGAAAATGCAGGGTGCTGCGGATGAAGGTGTCAGTTTGAAGTTTGCTGCACAGTTCAGTGCTTCTCAACTGTGCAGCAAATTACTGCTGTGCGTTAATTACTGCTACAATCCTTTCAGTTTCTTGTTTGTAGCTGTCTATTTGTTGTCCAAGACTCATGCAGTAGGTGGTACTAATGTTGACATGCGCTCAGCCTTAATTTCTGTAGAACTTATGTACAGAATCGGTATAATCAAGTTTACGTTATTGTAACTGGTCGTGCACATTTGTAGTCCAGTGATATTAAACTAGTACTGATTAAGTTTACCTGATGGCTAAAGATGGTTTTGTATTAATCAAGTGTTTTTGTTAGTATTTTTGTGTGTGCTTGTGTCAATTCATGAAAAAATAGAATGATTATTATTTTATTTGAATTTCTTGTCAACAGGAGAGTTTGCAATCCAGCCAGACAAGAAGTCTCCTGCAGAGATGAAGGTGGTCAAATCTTTGGGTTTGATTGCAGGGGGAACAGGTGCAGTACCCTTAACTACCATGCAGAAATGCCTCACTGCTGTGCTCAGTGGAGTGTAGTGGATGTTGATGGTCTAGTGGTTAGGATGCTTGCCTCTGGGCCAAGAGATCTCCTGTTTGAGTGCCACCTCTGGCACTACCTCTGAGCATGACCCTTAACCCCAACTTGCTCCAGGTTGACTGTGCCTGAATTTAGGGAAATATAATTTGCTCTTGATAAGAGCGTCCGCTAAATGCCGTAAATGTTCAGCCACTAATCCCAGGCATGAAATGGAATAACTTTTGCGTTATGCTGCTCGTGATAAATATTGTGAAGCACACTGCGGTCACAGCCGCTTTAAAATAGAAAACAAAGTGACTGTCTGGAATTTGCAGAAACTACAGATAAGTTCACCAGAGAAGCTGAACTCGACGTGTGGTTTAGGTGCCATTGGATTCCACGAAGCTGCAAATCTGTTTCAAATTCTGTGTGTATATTGCCGCTTAATGAGACCTAGCATATAACGGCGCTCGTCACTGCTGTTTCTGCGTGAAGGTATCACCCCTATGCTGCAGCTGGTAAAGGCGATTATGAAGGAGCCCACTGACAAGACGACCTGCAGCCTGCTGTTTGCCAACCAGGTGGGTCACTCTGACCGTTAAAGGCGCTTCCTTTACCCTCATGCTGCTTGTATGGCCTTTAAGAATTGCTTCAGCAAAATATCCAGATGTGTAACTGAGTACCACATTTTGAGTCGATTGAGCATCTTTTCAGAAACGGTGATAGGACTAGAATATTTTTTCCCCCAATGGATGCTGAACTGTGTTTTATTGATGTCACGGTTTTTGATTTTTCACATATATACTGCTCAAAAAAATTTAAGGAACGCTTTGAAAACGCATCAGATCTCAATGGGGAAAAAATCATGCTGCATATCTATACTGATATAAACTGGGTAGTGTGTTAGGAATGAATGGATGCCACACTGTTTGATGGAAATGAAAATAATCAACCTACAGAGGGCTGAATTCAAAGTGAAAAAATGATGCGGTGGGCTGGTCCATTTTTCCGAAATTTCATTGCAGCAACTCACAACTGTACTCAGTAGTTTGTATGCCCCCCCATGTGCTTGTAGGAATGCCTGATAATGTCGGGGCATGCTCCTAATGAGACAACGAATGGTGTCCTGGGGGATCTCCTCCCAGATCTGATTCAGGGCATCACTGAGCTCCTGGACAGACTGAGGTGCAACCTGGTGGCGTCGGATGGACTGAACCATAATGTCCCAGGGGTGTTCCATTGGATTTAGGTCAGGCGAGCATGGAGGCCAGTCAATGGTATCCATTCCTTCATCCTCCAGGAACTGCCTGCATACTCTCGCCACATGAGGCCAGGCATTGGCATGCAGTAGGAGGAACCCAGGACCCATTGCACCAGCGTAGGGTCTGACAGTGGGTCCAAGGATTTCATCCTGATGCCTAATGGCAGTCGAGGTGTTGTTGTCTAGCCTGTAGAGGTCTGTGTGTCCCTCCATGGATATGCCTCCCCAGACCATCACTGACCAATCACTAAAACTGTCTTGCTGAACAATATCACAGGCAGCATAATGCTCTCCACGGCTTCTCCAGACTCTTTCACATCTGTCACACGTACTCAGGGTGAACCTGCTCTCATTTGTGAAAAGCCCAAGGCACCAGTGGCAGACCTGCCAATTCTGGTATTCTATGGCAAATGCCCATCGAGCTCCATGGTCCTGGACAATGAGCACAGGGTCCACTAGAGGACATCGGGCCCTCAGGCCACCCTCATGAAGTCTGTTTCTGATTGTTTGCTCAGAGACATTCACACCA
>JABFDZ020000131.1:26788981-26817017 GCA_019775955.2 Pollimyrus isidori | reverse complement strand
TTTGTGTCTGATTAGTTCACTTATTCTTTAAGTTGTGACCACAGGTTTATCTGAACAATTGATATGGACTCATGTATCTAAACATGCTAATGATGAAATAAGAATAAATAAATGTTTGATGCAGGTGTAAAAATTCGCAGCACTGCCATTGGTGGGTCAGCTGTACGCTTTGTGTAAGGTGTTTTTGAGGTGGTCAGCACATGCACTCTGTATGTGACAGACTGAGAGAGACATCCTCCTCAAAGACGAGCTGGAGGAAATCCAGGCCAGGTACCCTGAGCGCTTCAAGCTGTGGTTCACCGTGGACAAAGCCCGTGATGGTAGGTGCCAGATAATTGGAGTGCAGTTGGGGGAGCGTCTGTAGCGGGTCAAGTGCTGTAGAGCAACTCATTTCAAGAGAACGACACAAGAACAAAGAAGCACTGGTAATATGGTATGGTGGTGTAAGCTGTGTGCTTTTCTTGTTGCACACGAGTTGCCTGATTTTGTCTGTCTGTGTCTCTGTCTGTGTACACCTACAGACTGGGAGTACAGCCAGGGTTTTGTCAGCGCCGACATGATCCGGGAGCACCTACCTGAAGCTGACGATGACAACATGGTTCTGATCTGCGGCCCACCACCCATGATCCAGTTTGCCTGCAACCCCAACCTGGACAAGCTGGGCTTCCGGCAGAGTCAGCGCTTCATCTACTAGCCCGCAGTCCTGGGCTGCGTCTCGATTTGAACCCAAAGAAGTGGGCGTCGCCCGCATGCACTTAACTGCTCAGAATAGGCCTTGTGTCATATCTAATCGCACAATGACTTAGAACATTAATAAAAAGGATCCTGAGATATGGCATTTTGTTTTGAAATGCTTTAATGGCACTCTTTCGCAGATGTAGTCAGTCAAAGCTGTATTGTTTGGCAGGCATAAGCTTTGTTTCTATATCCTCAACCTGGGGCGTCTTGCTAAATTACGGAGATTTGAAACTTGCATTCAAAAAAGCGATTTAGAAATAATGATGGTGGATTTATGCTAACAATACAGGGAAACCTGATGCTTTCGTTACACACCTTGTGGCATTTGCACGATTCAAGGCCTCATTGAGATGGAGCAAGACTGTCCCGAGTGGCAAGTGCTTTAATCTGTGTAATGTGCCTTGATGCATGTGTTTCTGTGGTAAATATACCAGTGTGTAATGTGAAATAGCATCCCCTGCCTGCCCTTTGAGGGAAATAACCAAGGATGCACATAACTGGTACGCATTCGCCTTTAAAAAGTATACATGCGACAATCGACTGTTTGTAAAAGCCAAAATGCATGCTTTTGTGCATTTTCGCTGCTATGGCAAGAAAATACTTTGCATTTTAACCTTTTATACCATAAGTGAAGGAGTTAGCATATAAAGGTAAAAATGCATTATATTTTGTCAGTGTAAATACACATGAAAAAGTACACGTTTATGCAGTTACTTCAATCGATTTTCGAACGTAGCGTTTTTAAGGGTGAAGGCGTACTTGCGTCATCCCTGAAAATAACACATTTGTAGAAGTAATTTTTAAAATAACATCCATCTTGGAGATGTTTCATGAAAATTAATTGCCACACATTAGTGTCAATTTTCTGTTTTGGCTTCTTAGATATGCTGGCAATATACAGTTACCTTGTAGGAGGGCTGCAGACTTTGTTCGGTTTTCCCACTTTCAGTTGAAAGTTTGCTTTTGTTGATGTGTGATGCAGTTAGAAAATTGGCCCCGCCTCTGAATTATCTTCACCTGAAAGTGCCCAGGGATTTTTCCGTATGACCTTATGCTGACATCCAATCAGATGACAACTGTGACTCGGTGGAACTTCTGAGGTGTGAAGACTGCACGAACATCTTTGTATGTCTTGGTTTTTCAAACCTTCAAGTTCCAAAATGTATTGCAGAATATTCATCATTAAACTTGCTACTTTTGAAGTTGTCATTTTATTAAACATATAAGAAAACAATCAACTGTGCAAGAGGGTACATAGGGAGAAGGTGGCGATGAGTTTATATTTGGATTCACAGAGATTGTATTACTGTTTTCTGGCTTGAAGTATGAGGATGAAAGAATCATGTAGAGTAATGACAGTTTCCATGGAGACAGAAATACTCTTCTCTGAAGTAGAAATGGAAAAATCATTGCAGAGCACTAAGGATGAAACTGCTGGCATTCTCCAAGGCTGGAGCCATTGATCTGCACGTGTCCAATTATTCAACAAGGGTCATATAGTTTCCGGAATTCAGTTATCATACAAAATTTAGCAGGAGAAACGTGATTGCTATGATGTGCCCTGGGTCTATTTTTATGCACTGGAGCTCTGCTTATTTCTGTGTGCGAGGAAGTGTGTTGTGCATCTCTGACATTTCAACGTATTATAGAAATTACCGTAATTGAATGGCGGTAGCCTCGAAGTTAATCGATAAAAGAGCTCTTACGGTTCTATAAATTGGAGTTCAACGCAGTCTAAAGATATCGCTACTACATCATTTCTTTCTGCTTTTCAAATTAAATCTATAATCGTATGTGCAGTGAGTTGTGCCATATTACTGTTCTCATAATCGGTCCATTGCTTCACTTTAAATATTTTTGCATAATAGATATATCTGAAGCCTCGGCGCCGATATAGCTTAGTCTTAGTATGAACTCGCAAGTGATTTTGCTGCTTTTGTTTCGCAAGAATTATCCGGGGGCGCCAGGCACCTCACAAGTAGCCCGCTGTATTACGCTGCGCTCCACCGCATCCAGCAGGGGGAGCTACTGAGCCACGAGTGATGAGACTGCGTAAAGCCGTACGAAAGTACATTACATTCGCTCCGCACGCAGAGCTGTTTTTGTTGCCTGCCGGAGTCGGGGACTTGCTGACCGTTAACCGGTGCTGGGTGACAACTAAGACGAATACACACAGGTAGAGTTTAATCGATTTTCAGACGCCTAGAGTGAGATATTTGGATGTGGGCGGGCATTGTTGCCGGGGTTTGTTGTGAATGCGTACGGCGTTTGTAACCCCAAACCCGGAGTGATCGGTCTGTTGTTCTTAAGTTGCAAACCGATCTGCCGAATTATAACCGCGATTAAAACAAAGGTTTTGCTAAATATAAACTGAGCTCAGCTTCCAAGTGACCTCGCGCATTAGTTAGATTAAGTTAGTAAGGGCGGAGAGGTTAGTTCGAGGATGCGGAGAGGTACTGTAATTGCTAATTGCAACCAGCACTGTGTAATGTGGCTTAGGCACGCGTGCCGCGGTTATTTATCTTTAATGTTATAGCTGGCGGTTTAACTACTAATCATCCGATCGCAAAAGTCGTAGATTCAAGATATGTTAATCAAACAAATAGCGGTGTTATATTGGCGTAATAAAATTCTTAACATTTTGTTGAGGGTTATGCTGGAGTAATTAGCTGAAACGTCGAATCGTTTGTCATCTGTGTGAAAAGTCCTAGAATAAATTCCCCTGTTTCTTCCTGAAGAAAATGGTAATACCATTGCTTGAATATAAAAATGTTCGTCATAAAGAATGAAGCATTCCACACAGAATTAACTATAATGAGTTGTTTCTTTCTGTTAATTATCGTCTGTGAATGTGGATATGTGTTATGTGAGATTGACTCAAGTGTGTTAATTTTGGAAAATTACTGTGCTCTTATGTGTGCCCATAGTGGAGAGTGCACCTTCCTCCGTGCCAGGCCTGGAGTGTGACAAGGCAGTGGGGTGTTCGTTCTCCATGTCTGTCCGCAACGGGTCGGCCAGCAATGTGGATTGCCCTATATCAAAGGAGCGCTGCATCCAGGATGATTTGGAACTGACTGAGCTGGGGCCCCTGCTGGAGGGGCCAGGGCAACCTGCAGCTCCAAAACGGGTTGCCTCAGTGGTGAGTTTGGGCTGAGTTTGGAAATTCAAAAAGAGGACTATCCAGATCAAGAGGGAGCAATCTCATTTATTACTCCTGAAACACAAAAGGAAATGATTAGCAGTTTTTTTACTTGAAATTTTGACTTCAGTCACAGAGAGGGGCACCTGATTGGTGTGGATGCATTGGCAGATTCAGGGCTCAACACTTTGTAGGGGCCCCAAAAACGTTCAGGAGCCGTTCAGCCAAATTTACCTAGGCCCCTAGACCCTTGCTCAGCAAACTTTAAATACATGTGACTGATATTTCTTCAGTTTGAAAGTGCCTCCTGAATTGGGGAGGACATTGTGTCAGGAACGCCAGAATTTCCAGCTAAGCCCCTGATCACAGATAATCACGGAGAGGTTGCTGTACGACCCAAAGTAGCACCATGTATGTAAACAAATCGTGAGCAGTCGTGTAATAAGTATACAGGGAAATATCCTACAGTGCTGTCTGTCTAAGTCCAATGTAGTATGAGTTTCTCAGTAAGCTGTGTGCCCACAGGGGCCCACGATTCTCACTGAGGATGAGGAGGAGGGCGAAGGGGAGCGGGTGATGACCCTGCCTCTGCAGGCTCACCATGCTATGGAGAAGATGGAGGAGTTTGTATACAAGGTATGATCGTCAACAGACACCTGCCTGTGTCCTGCTCGTCAAGTCATACAGATTCATTGTACATATACAACGACAATAAAAAAAAATTCTCTTCATAATGGCACAGGTCTGTAAGTTACCTATTTGTTTGGTCAAAGGCTTTTATCCAGCATAACCTACTATTGTCTCTCCTGGGACTCTAAACAGCAGGTCGGCCCAGTTTCTTTGTGCATTATTCTGCCCTTCCTGTCTGACAGGTCTGGGAGGGCCGCTGGCGGGTCATACCATACCATGTACTTCCGGAGTGGCTGAAGGATAATGATTACCTGCTGCACGGGCATCGGCCGCCCATGCCATCCTTCCGCGCCTGCTTTGGCAGCATCTTCAGAATACACACAGAAACGGGAAACATCTGGACGCACCTGCTTGGTGAGCAGGGTGATTGTGTTATGGTGGTAGGAATGTCACCCTCACACCCATGCTCTAGTCAAATTCATAGGTGTTCCATTGTCAGCAACAAGGTTTCTTTTATCCTTGACAAAACACATTTTAATTTGGTCTTATGAAAAATGACGTTTCTCCACAGTACCCCTCCAGTATTTCATTGAATTATGTTTTTTTTTTTCTGACAGTAGGGATAGATGTTGTGGCACTTTCTCACGGGAGTTCCACGAACATTCACAGCTCCTGGCCACTTCCTTGTGTCGCTTTCCTAGGTTAAACTTCACAGATGATTTCACATGAAACTGCAGCGGCACCACAGAATGATGGGGAGTGGACAAGTCATTTTGTTGGTCGTTTGTAAGATATTGGATTGATCGGTCAAAACGAATCCTGTCCTGTACTGATTGAAACCGGGACACATTTCATTTGTTTCATTTATATCGCCTGCAACATGTTAATACATTTAATGATAAATCATAATTAAATCTGGTCAGCAGATCAATCTCTTGTTTTCAACAAAATAATTTTCATGTTATTCTGCTAATAATCGATAGCAAGTTTCGTGACTGACACTAGTGATATTAGAATAATTTTCAAACATAGAAATATGGAGACACAAGCAAAAAATCTATTCATTGATGCATTTACTGTAACTGACATACAAAAACAGTTTCATCTGCTACTTTTGCTCCACTACTTCTTCGTTTTTTCCCTGCACTTCTACGTAAGTTCCGTGTTACAGCTGCAATCAGCAAAGTTTTTCAGTATAAGCCTCAGTGGTTCCCAGTTCAGCAGAAGGTACCTTCTCTTAGTGGTTGATGGTTCCTAGAAAAGGTTCTAGTTCCTGAAAGCAGTGGGAAAGCGCCTCTAGAAACCTGCCACACAAGTCATCAGTGGAAAGCCTGGATGGCTGCCTGATACCTTAATCCTTGGAGGCATTTAGTGGTACCAGTGGGGGTGAAATGTATGCATGGCACTGTCTCCACAGGGCTCATCCTATTCCTGTGCCTGGGCACACTCACCATGCTGCGCCCTAGCATCTACTTCTTGGCCCCCCTGCAGGAGAAGGTAGTATTCGGCATGTTTTTCCTGGGTGCTGTGCTCTGTCTCAGCTTCTCCTGGCTCTTCCACACCGTATACTGCCACTCCGAGAAAGTGTCCCGCACCTTCTCCAAGTGAGTCCTCCCTTTAAACTATTCACCTTGAATAAATGAGCGAATACCTGGTAGCCTTAAGTTTGTTTGTCTGCAATCTGAGCACATTCCTTACGATACCCACAAACAAGTCAATGACAATAAAATACTCATGCTATTAAATGTGAGGGTTATACAGCACATGAGTGTGAATAATTTCCCCGAAGCCAGTGATAAAATGCATAATGCTTGTAGTTCGGGATTCACACATAAAGGGGATCTACTCTGCAATAATGTTTTTCATTTGCCATGGAACCTAATGCACATTTTGTTCCCTTCTCACCAACACTCCCATAAGATGGCATCACAGAGCATTACTACTGATTGAGGGCTATTAAGTGATACTTCATTAGTATCTGTTTATAAGGTTTTTGTTCTGCACATTTAAATGGGATTTTCTACATGCTTATAAGCATGTACTCGCCAGTGTTAGGTTGTTTCCTCTTTGTACTCCACTTCCCTCTCACATACCAAAGACATGCAGTTAGGCTAACCAGCAATTCTAAATTGCCTGTGGTGTATGGTTGAGCGTTTGTGTCCAGTGATGGACTGGGGTACCAATCAGAGTCCAGAATGTTCCCCTATGCATTCTGGGATAGGCTCCAGGATACTTTGCAACCCTGATATAGATGAGTGGTTAGACGATAGAGATGATTCTCACTCCTTTTCAAAAACCTGGAAGATTGTTGACCATTTTTTTCTGTAAAAAAAACAGCAAACAAATGGTATTGGCAAAACTTCATATGGCAATATTATTCATTTGTATTTTCCAGTACTATACAAGGTTTTCCAGGACATTTTACTCTCTTGGTTTCTATGTGTTTTCCATATCAGGAAAATTGGTTGACTATTTTCCTGGAGGAGTGAAAACCCTGAGAGATGGGTGAATGGATGGATGACAGAGGTAGACCTTATTTACATTATGCTGTTACATTTCTGTGGTAAAGTTACTGGCCCTCTTTTCCCAGGCTGGACTACTCTGGAATCGCACTCCTCATCATGGGCTCCTTTGTGCCCTGGCTCTACTATTCTTTCTACTGCTCCCCTCAGCCCCGTCTCATCTACCTCTCCATTGTGTGCGTGCTGGGCATTGCCGCTATCATCGTGGCCCAGTGGGACCGCTTTTCCACGCCCCGCCACCGCCCTACTAGAGCAGGTGTGTCACTGTGCAGCTGCCCTTGGTCTGGCTGTGGGGACACATTACAGTGAGGGGGGAGGCAGGGAAGCCGGGGGAAGCACAAAGTAGCATGACTGGCCCACACATTCCAGGAAGCAGTCCTGTAAATATTACCATTCTTGTAATAACTCTACGATAAAAGTGGTGGGGCTAATTGGAGTTGCCAAATTGCCCGGAGGTTTGCAAGTATGAGTGAGTGTGCGCTGTGATGTGGTGGTTGGAGCCCTGTCCACAGTGTGTGCCCTGCCTTGAGCCCATAGCCTCTGGGATACCCCCTGCATAGGATACGTGCTTACAGAAAATGGACAGATGGATCTGATTTGCAATGGTGGTCTGCACTTACACCTCTCGGACCTGGGCGCGAGCCTCCACAGGAACTCCATGAGTGTGGAGTTTGCATGTTCTCCTCGTGTCGTTGTGGGGTACTCCGCTTTCCCCCCACAGTCCAAAAACATGCCGAGACTAATTGGAATTGCCAAACTGTCCGTAGGTGTGCATGTGTGTGTGTGCCTTGCGATGGGTTGGCGCCCCATGCCAGGTTGTTCCCTGCCCTGCGCCCCTAACCTCTGGGATAGACTCTGCGCCCCCATGACCCTGAATAGGACAAGCAGTTTCAGAAAACAGATGGCCTATCGTGGAGTTGCTGAAGTCACACCCACCCCAGGGAAGTGGCTAATTACCAAATGCTTTTTGCCTCTTTGACCCTTACAGGCGTGTTCATGGGCTTAGGCTTGAGCGGCATCGTACCCACGATGCACTTCACTGTCGCGGAGGGCTTCGTGAAGGCCACTACTGTTGGCCAGATGGGCTGGTTCTACTTGATGGGTGCTCTGTACATCACGGGGGCAGGCCTGTATGCCGCACGCATACCAGAGCGCTATTTCCCAGGAAAGTGTGACATCTGGGTAAGTTCAACTCTGTGCCGCCCTGCGCTGCAGCAGTCGTACACTCCCAGGTGCACTGTGGGTCCTTTCAGGCATGACTGTAATCGACTTCTGATTTAAGAAGCCAGTGCCGGATGGTGAACGAATCTCAGTATTATGGTATTTCAGGTTTTTTTTTGGTAAAGAGCCTCAATTTGCTCAATTTACTGCCTTGACCGTGATTGTGTGTGTAGATGTATAAACACAAGTCACTTTTTTTTTCCCTTATCTACTTTAACCCCTCCAGTTCCAGTCGCACCAGATCTTCCACGTGCTCGTGGTAGCTGCTGCCTTCATCCACTTCTACGGCGTTTCCAATCTGCAGGAATTCCGCTACGGGCTGGAGGGGGGCTGTACTGATGACACCTTGCTCTAATAATACAGCCCTCCTCCAAGCCCACCCCCCCTGCTCTCCAGGCACACCCATGCCTCTCCATCATGCCCCTCAGACCACCCCAAGGTGCCAGTGGAACACATGATCGCCAGGTCAACGCCGAGACACAAAGGCACTGCTGCTCTGTCTGCCCCTGCATTCTGTAATGTCTTTTTGCAAATCTTTTCACACATGTGGCAGGCAGTACTGCATTTTATTGCAGTACTGGTTATGCCTTTTTTTTTCAATTTAGCATAGTTTTGCAACTATAGCTCCCTGGAGACCTCTGCTGACTTGAAATAAGGCCAGTGAGCTTAGCATTAGCTAGGGGCTGCCAGTCTTATCCGCAAAGGGCCAATGTGAATGTGGGTTTTTGGGATAACCTTTAAGTCAGCTGATCAAACACAGGTGTGAGGACTTTTCAGCCAATCAGTCCTCTAATCAGTAATCTAATTATAGAGTTGCAGCAAAGACCTGCATACCCAATAGCCCTTTCTGGATAAGACTGGCCAGCCCTGGCATAAGCTCACAGCAGAAGGGATGTAACACTATCCTGAAACAATGTCATTGGTGGTAGTGGGGGAGACTTTACAAGGCGAACCACATGGGTTCTAAAATAAGCTTAGACCTCAGGTTTTGCTCTCGGTCCACACTCTGGATTCCATGACTCACAATATCCATCGTTCTCTGACTTCTCGAATTAGAGACGATATTTAGCTGGCAGGTAAAATATTTTCAGCGCAGCCCCTTGCATGCCTTACAGTCTGCGGTCTGCAGCTTCATTAAAATGTCATGCACATTCTAAGCATGCAATTCTTGTTACACCATATCCTGTCACTAAGGTGTATTTGTTAATGGTACAAGCTCATTTATGTTGTCATCTTCCATTACTCCTGTACCATCTGGTGTTGAGTGTACTTTTCAAACCCTTTATAATCTTGCTTCTACAATTAGTAGACAGGTAACTAATAAAATACAGACCACAATTACAACAGCAGTTAGACTTAGCAGCCATGGTCGATCCATTTCTGGGGGATGAAACTGATGATCTCTCTGTGGTCATAACCTCACAGTTTGTGTGTAGATGGGTCAGAGCTGTAATTATAACTAATTGTAATTGCACTGGATGTGATGTTTCAGATTAAAGGTCAGGGATTCAGAGGTTGTGAAAGAAGCACTTGGGTGTGGTAAATCATATCAGAGGTTGTGATAATTTTACATGCCCCCATAGAGAACTAACAGTTGATTTTAATTGAGTGGAGTTCCCACAATCGAAATGATAGCCAAATTTAACTCTGATAATGGGTAGGTCAAGGTGTCTAACTAGAGTATTTTGAGTAAACAAGGCACCTGTAAACTCCCTGTAGACTCCATAGCAGAGATGGAAAGTTCAGGTTCAGAAAGTACAAATCCAGACCAAGATTTTCTTTCAACCAACCAGTTCAGTTCACTGTGAATGTGAATCCTTGTAAGTATTTGTACTTTGTAAACCTTAACTTTACACCTCTGCTTAGCAGTAGAAGGAATTTAGGCTGTAAGATGTTAGGAAGCCCCCACATAGACCACAACTGATTGTTCTCACTTTGTAATGGCCTAAAAATATTTTCCAGTATGTACCCGGCTTATTCAGAAAAGGGACAAGCTGAGTTTTTAAGGATTTTGAAAAATAAAAGTAATTTTAGAAGGGAGGAGAAAGGGCTATCTAAAAGCGATTTAGCCTGGCTAAATTACCACAATGCAGGGGAAAGTGCCACAGTAGAAACAAGACCTTCCTTATGGGTGCTTATACAAAACTCTTCACGTTACTTATTAATGAAGTTTACTGGGGAAAAAGAATGATGAATGAGAAATGTTAGAGGTGTAAATCAGTATGTACCCAAAGTCATAATCCACAGAGAATTTCCCACAGGGAACGAGTTTCCAGCAAGGTGCCTTTTCCTTGATTTCGCGTAAAATCCTATCTCTGTGGAATTGAACAGGTATCTGTATTTCCCTATGCGGGACAGAGTCACTGAAATTATCATTCCCGTATTTTCCCAATGCACACCCAATATTTAATAATACTCGAAGATCCTCATCATGATCCATCTTCCTACAGGTTATCCTGGTCAGAGCCATCGTGCCCTAATCATTTCGGCACTGTGCCGTCTTCAGCCTCTTCGCTACTTATTCTGAAATATGGCTCACTTATCAACATTAACTATAACAAAGTAATGTACAATGCAGCTAATATCTGGTAAGGTCTAATATGAAGTGCTACACAGATATATTTTGTCCCATATTATTCCTGTGCCTTAGGCTATTAAAAAAATACAGTTGATGTTAAAAAGGTTACTTTTAATATGACTAAAAAGTGGAAGATAAGGGTAGAATCTGGGATTGAGTATAAAAATGAGGTCATTTTTGAACTGGATCATTGGAAATGTATTTTTGTTTATAATTCCTAGCAGCAAATAATTCTGTTTATTGGCATTTGCAATAGTTTTACAAGTTATGGTCACAGATGGGTAGGAAACACTAAATATTCATGCAGTTACTAAATAATATTTGCAGTGTCCTCTTGCATTTATCAAGAAGCTTTGTTTATCTTAAAAAATGTTACAATAAATATTTAATTATGCTAAAACCTCATTTTCTCATTTAGAGTCACATTCAGCAAGTTCCCCTTTTTACTAGAACCAGCAGACTTTGTGAAATGTTTTGAAATGAGTGCTTGAATAAAGGTAGAGGTGGTTGTACAGTTTCTAACCCACGTCTACGTAAGACTTGCAAAGAACAATAGCCCATTAAAACTGTCTTATTTGTTTGGATATATCAGTTTGCACACCCTATTAGGAATCCACCAAATTCCAAAGTGTTTAAAAAGTTTTAAAGTTCTTAAAGCCAGCCTTTAACTTTGATGGTGAGTTCTTGAATTTTTGCTTAAACTGCGGTCTTCAATGGTCTTTTGTTTCTTTTCTTAACTCTATTCCTTTCAAGTTATTCTCCACTCTATTAATTTTTATTGAAGTCAGACGAATTTAATACCTCTACCCTGTTCTCAGGTTGCAGCCTTGTAAGTGTCCAGGTCATTCTCCCGCTCTTTGCTGATAATTTTTATAGGAGTCCCAGATGTACGTGGTGTTCTAACTGGAGGATTATCACTGTGTCATTCAGCCTCACCATGGCTTCCATTGCATCAAACTCTGATCATCTTGTTTGCATTTTGAAGGCATGGGGTCTACATGGATGCTTCTATATAAACCTCTAAGGTGAAATGTGATGGCACACTAAGTAGACTAGTTCACCAATACAAAACCGCCAGGAACTTCCAGTAGAGCCTGCAATCATAGTATATGCCCTTAGACTGATTTTGCCCCTAATTTTTGCTATAGTGTAAAATATCTCAAATGTATTGACGCTGCAAAAATTTTGTGCAAGAAGAGCTATGCCAGTCTATTTCATCAAAACATGAATGTTATAAATTCCCGAAAAGGGAAAAACTGTTTTCAAGCATATGTGGGCGGTGACTACCAAAACAGTAGGCAGCTTGTAGTTTAAACTTCAGATTGGAATGATAATAGCCTTGTCTTTATCAGGGCACTAGAGGGCGCAAGTACATTCATTTACATTTATTTCAGTAAACAACTGCGTATGTGTTGTTTTTAAATTAACGGCATCCTTACCTTTTACCCTGCGTCATACAACACCTACTAAAGTATTTTTTCTTAAATATTTCAATAATGGATATGGGCATATGGCAGTAAAAAAATATTATTTGTTCTGAGGACTTATTGCATGCGGAAATCCAAAATATTTGACAGTTGATTTTTTTGCGACCAAACTTTAGCAAAATAAAATATTGAAAGTGTTATTGATATAATATATATATATATATATATATATACCGCCAGTTTACAGTTAATATGGTATTAACATGATTTAACATGACTGTTTAAAAGACATTAAAGATTAATGGGAGAATTCCACTCCAGAAAGGCTATTTCCAGTTAGACTATATACAAACAGATGGTTAAAATGGATTAGACGTACCACTATGAAAATAAATAATAAGGATCATGTAAATGTCTGCTAGAATATAATTAATTATTAAATAGGCTTAAAATATATTTAGAATATAGTAAAGAACATAAAATTATAACTAAAGATTTTCATGTGTAGTCTCCTTTACCATCTTGCACGTAACTACGTATGAGATAAGTCTAATATATTAACTGGACAGCAATGCGGCTACTCAGTAGTTGCATACATCTGTAAACAATAGCCAGGGTTAACACAAGGTCCACAGGACAATAACAAACATATTCTTTTCACTGGGGATAGTAACGCAATATAGGTGACTCAGCAGTAAGACTGTGGGTCTAAAAAGATTTTTACTAATGCAACATTTTCAAGTCACATATATATAGGTAATTACTGTTTATCAGGGGCGTAATTTCCGGGGGGTTAGGGGGGTCATGACCCCCCCAATGTTCAGCAGAAAGTTACGCCCTTGTTGCTTATGAATTACTTTGAGCTTCTACAATTAAGTTAATTTAAATTAATTTCCCATTCGTCCATTTTCTGATCCCTTATCCTGTTCAGAGTCCGGGGAAGGACGCGGGGTCGTATGGACTGTCAATCCATTTGTGCTGCGGCACAGCAACACATTACGGTATTTAGATCATTGATGCTGCTCATTATTTTTTTATGAATATTGTTTTTTGTCCAGGGTGATTTATGGTTTGATTGTGTTTCTCGTTCTTGCATCAGTAGCCACCGGAGTGATTATCCTGGAACTAGTGCCCCCGCTGAGCGGTGGGCAGTTTGGCCATTGGAGGACCAGGCCATTGTGGAGATCCAGGGGCCGACAACCACCTCTATGGAGTCCGCCTGTATAATCCCATATACAATAACAAAGCCTTTCTCTATGGAGAATGTGCAGGAGCCGCTCTTCGAGGCACGCTTTCGACAGCTCAATGGTAATCACGGCGATGATCCGGCCACGTGACAGGAAATGCCGCAAAGCACATCCTAGAGGAGCATAGGGTTTGTTGGTTCCCAACTTCGATGTTATCTTTTGGCAAAAACTGTACGTTTACATTTGCTGCTGCCTTGCACAATGGACTATAATTGTCCCGAAAAAAGAAAATGTACTTTGTATCAGAATGATTTTCTGGTCTACATGGAGGCGCGACAGGTTAAAACATAGAAATAAATCTTTAACGGCATTGATATACGGCAATAATCTTCCATTTTATGATAGCCACAGTTTCATTCGGAAAATACCCTATTTTATAAACTAAACCTACGAATAATGAGATGGACTGAAAGTATGTAGGTTGTATGACAAATAATATACTAACAACTGAATATGTAATAAAATACTATATAATAAATTAATGCTGTGTAATAATAGTATTAAACCTCATATTTTGCGGAACCAATAATCGGGTTCCTTTGTTTCTCGGCGGCGGACTCTTCAGACTGTACAGTTCCGTCCATTGAAAAGCCGTAGTTGTGGATTATTGTAAACTGAGTTTGCTGCCACGTGGTGTTTGTGTTTTTGATATAGTCTCTCGGGTATCGCAAATTTGGTTTGTAAACTAGCAGCATAACTTTTGTGAGTTTTCTTCAGTCAGCTGTGACACAGACTCTATACAGCTCGACAAAACAGCTGCCTGTTGTTTCGGTGTATATACTGAAATTTGGTTGAAACCAGTGTTTATTTGCACTTGCAATCATAACATAAGCAGGTATGGACGGAATTGATCAAGTTTCTCTTACTGAAATTTGTCCAGACCGATCCCAGCTTGTGTCTGAAGATGGGAAAAACACGAAGTCAGTTCTCTGTCAGCGGTGTGGTTCTAAAGTCTTGTGTCCGGGTACGGCGCTCTTTGCTGAAAAGGAGGTGCGTATCAAGCAATTATTTTTTGGTGCATTAACCACTTATTTATTTTCTACGACTCTGTTATCCTCAGTCACACACTTCTGTTTTGTGGTGATGTAATAATGTCTGTGAAATTAATCCGAATGCTGCCGGTCTCTCAATTGGAAGCCTTCCAAGGCTTAAGCAATAAATAGGCGAGCATTTTTCTTTGTTGTTGTTGTTGTTGTTATTATCATCATTAGGTACTGTAAAGTAGATGTAGGTTCCTGACGACTATACATACTGCATTTATCCAGAATGTCCTGTCTGTCACACCTCCCAATAGCATATTCATTATTGTGATATTTTTCTTTATTTAATTAGGGTTTATGGTGAAATGTTACGGTGCTGTCATATGATTCTTGTACCAGTTATACAAATGTGTAGGTTTTCAAATTGGATATCAGACGTTATATTCACAGTACAAAATGATTTTTTTCCCCCTCATTTGTAATTTGGAGACTAATTATGCTGATAGTATACCTTATATACAGTGGTACCTCAGTTATCAAACTTAATCAGTTCCGGACTCCGGATTGAATCCTGAAAGGTTCGAGTTCTGATCAAATTTTTCCCATAAGAAATAATGGAAAAACAATTAATTGGTTCCCGACCCCCAAAAATTACACCTAAATATGCTTTTAACCATTTAAACACAAAATGAATAGGCTAAAACAAGAAGAGCATTTTTTTTTATTAATGGCTTCCAAAATGATAAAGATCTTATCCCAACATTACCCCTGTCCTGCCCCGATTGTCTGCTCCTTCCGTGTGCCACGCCCCCTCAACCTCGCATGGGATCCCCATGTGATCTGCTGTTTCTGGTTGTTGTCATTAGTCCTCTGCATTAAGTCCACGTTTCAGTTTGTTTCCCCAGTCTGGTCATTGGATTCCTTTGACTTGCTTACAGCATTGGCTCAAAGCTAATGAGTTTAGTTACGTGCATGTTTGTATACCAGGCAGTTCCAATGCGTAATCTGATATTTCTCCCGAAATATCACGTAGTGGTGACAACTGGTTTTCAGTTAATTTACCTGGAAAAGTAAGGTTTAAATAAATTACATAAATGCTCTAATAGTACACATACAATATATATTAGGTCAGCGTTCTCAATTCAACTTCTGATATTTGGGTGGGGTTCTAGGTCAAACTGGTTTTTTCGACTTTCAAGAAATTTGAATTCTAGTGAGTTTGAGAACCGAGGTACCACTGTATCTGGATTAGCAATTCTATTATTTTATTTTTTCAGTGAAATACTTTTAAAGTAATGTTCCTGGCATGAAAATCAATATATATTGTTGTGAAAGATCATTGCACGGTCTGTCTTATCTTTTACTTTTCTTCCCCAGCTGTTTCTACCATCCATGAGGAAGAAGACTGAGTCCGAGAGCATCGCCCTGACAGCAGGCAGTGTGGATGGGGAAACGCTTACTGCACACTGGCTGGTAGATGACATGTACACCTTTGAGAATGTGGGATTCACTAAAGATGTGGGCAAGGTCAAATACCTGATCTGTGCAGACTGTGAGATTGGGCCAATCGGCTGGCACTGCCTGGATGACAAGAAGAGCTTCTATGTGGCACTGGAGAGGGTCGATCATGCCTGATGACTTCGTGGCAGATAGACCACAGCATTGCATTGTGGGGGGGACGTTAGTATCATCGGTGTTACAGCCACCTAAAAGCCTCCCACTGTGACTACTGTTGTACAGGGATTCCACCTACTGCTGTTGTGATTATGGGAATGGCCTAATCTTCAGTCTCTCAGTGACCAAAAAAGTCGCCTTTTACTGACTCAGTGACTGGTGGTGGTCTGTGTTAGTTCTGAAGGAAATAATATCTATGTAACTAAAGTATTGATTTTGAGACGTTTTTTTCATTCCAAAAATATTTCAGAATCGAACCTTACACAATTGATTAACGTGACATTTCTGTCCTTCCATTATTGCAAACGATACAGGTACTTCAGGCGTTAGTATAATGTCAGTGACAACATTGTTAGTCTTTACACAATTCCTAATAGATTCTAGAACTGCCGTGTTTATGTGCTCTTCTTCAAAATCTAATAGTCTTATTTTGGCCTTTGTAGTCTGTTACACAAAGCAATCTAGAAAGGAATATGGGAAAATTATTACCACCTCCAAGAGGAAGATGTTCTCCCAGGATGCTCTGAGAAGAGGATAAAGAGTACACCCTGCTTAGGCGTTGGTGATGTTGCATTGTTGCTGATGCAACAGTGGGACTGACACAGTTATAATGAATACTGATGGGTTTATGTCTTCATCTGTAATGATGCCACCGCACCCTCAACCCGCCTGACTGCGGTTTCCACTCCCGTTCTCCGAGTGCTTTCTGGCAGATTCACCATCACTGCCAACTCTGGGTTCCCAATAAGGTGTATACCATCTGCACTGGAATAACAAATTAAACTTTACTTTAAAAAAAATGGCTAGTCCTGCTTTTTTTGTGCATGAACCCTGTGTGCAGAATTATTAGGCAAGTACTATTCCTGGAGAATTGTTTTAGCAAAACAAAAATGAGTTTGGAAGTTGTCTTTAACTCCACATAAATCTATTTAGAGAGGAACTGTTACATTAGAATAAAATCACTTAGGTTCTGTTTGCCTAATAATTGTGCACACTAAGTGGATTTTCTGCATCATCTGCCGAATTAATTTTAACCGTTTAGTTTATATGGACCATTAAGTCCATATAAGGAACAATACATTATCAGTCATTCTATACAGTCCCCTTTACCAAGGTTAATGTCCTGTACAGCCACCTTTCTTAATCACCATCATGAGCCTGTTGTCCATTGAATCAGTCAAGTTTTAGATTTGATCCTGTCCTGTATTATCTGACGCAGCTAGGACTGTTCATGAGATGCTGCTCTGAGAAGTGTACCGTTGCCCCCCCTTATTTTAGTAAGGCCCAGGAGTTCTCAGTGGGGGTTAAGCCAGGCAATGTAGGGGTCCTGGTCATAATTCAATCACCTTTCAAGCCTCCATGAATATTATAGCCTTTTTGAAAAGCTGTGACTTCTTCCTGTGCCAGTGTTTGAAGAAGGTTTCCTATAGAAACTGGCAGTACACATCCTGGTTAATTTTTATACCATATGGCAGTCTGAAAGGTCAGGCAAGTTCACAGGTAAGTACAGCCCACGACACCCCTCTGCCACCTTGTTGGCTCTAGAAGAAGGTGTACAAAAGTGGCCCATCCACCTTCTTCTTCAAGAGTAACTCTCATATCATCTGTCCACAAAATCTTTGTACCATCAGACTTGATGTGTCTCTGCCCATTCACAATATTTTAACTTGTGTGCCTTATTGGGTGGAGGAAACGTTTCAGCCTTTGTAACTTTAGCAGTCACACCGAACACTGCGCATAGTACTCAGAGATTCCATTCAGATTACAGTTTTGAAAAATGATGCATTTGATTCTAAAGTTTGACAATGATTTGATACAAATCATCGTCAGTTCATTTGTGTCTTTTTCTCTATATACTTTTTTGTCCTCTTTGTTTGTTTGTACAGCAATCATGTTTTAGAGGTTGGCCCATTTCAATAGTGGTCATAATTTGCTTAATAATTCTGCACAAGAAAGTATTGTGTTTTTCTCCAAGCAGAAAGTACTCAGACCAAATACTGAACATGCTCTATTTTTAAACAGCTCGTTCTTAGAGATTCATCCCGACTGAAAATATTGCTCGGAAGCGAAGACGCAAATAAAATACACAATTGCCTAATAATTCTGTGCAAAGTGTATGTCCACGTAAGGATATGGTAAAATGTGATGCCTGCTTTCAGCTTCTCAGGCATACCGAGAGATCTCAGAAGCACTTCATTCCATAGCTGGAAGCTCATGAGTGAACAAATTGCATGAATGAAAAGATTAAGCATCAACACTGCCTACTTTGCTAACTAAGAAACACTGGTGCTTTGAAATTAGATTCAAAGCAGTTCTAGGTTGCTTTTTATATTTATTATGTTGTTCTATTACCCATACAATGTTGCAGTCAGAAAAACACCACCCAGATCATGGGGTGGGGTGGTGTTTCACAGCATTAGACAGAGATCACATGCAGGCCTGCTGTTCTTTTAGGAGCACTGATGATGGAATAAAATGATGTTCAGTTATTTACATTGTTTTATAACACTCACAGTAAACATACAATATACAATTGTGGATTATAAGCAGTTTGCATTGTGATCCAAAACCAGAATAACAGGCCTTTCTGTTGCCAGTGTTCCCCAGTATTGCTCACTAATAATTTCTCATGAATCAGCGTTACATTATATTTTAGAATTTTACCACACCCCAACCATGTAGGATCATGTATGTCATGGGGCCAATGGTCTGGTAGTCTAGTAGTTATATACTTTCTCTTAAAAAGAAAAGGAAGAAGCGTGCGTGATGCAGGCAAATCGTAGATATTCTAAAAATCAGAGCTGAATAACTTGAAGGTGGCCAGTTGAAAGTATTATCATTGCTAATAATTAACTCACATTTTTAATGGGAGTAATTCAGGTTAAGTACTTTTCTTCAGAATCTTAAAAAGTAGCATGTCTAGGACAACCGTTGCGTTACAAGGCCATATCATTTTCCAAATGAAGATACGAAGGAACTGAAATAAAAGTCACATATTTTTTCTTTCCAATTCTGTGTTATTTCATAGCTTATTTTCTACTCTGGTAGCTTAGTTTACTTTTAGTTAAATAAACACTGCACATTTTGGAGTACTTTTGGGAAGTGTTGAATGTACAATGTTTTTTCTTGGCACTTTAGCTTAAATTGCTCACTGGAATGCTTTATGGTATAGGTGGAACATTATCAAAGTTCCTAAATAATATTTAAATAGTTCAGCTCAACTTCAGTTCAACAGGAGCTGGCAGGAGAAGAATGCCAGTCCATCACAGGTCAAATTCAAGTGTGCCTGTTAGGCCCAGTAAAAAGAAATATTAGTTTATCATCCCCGCATCGAATTTAGCCCGCATCGATTTTTTTTAAAAGTGTATTTTACTGTGTAAATTCCACTGCCGGGGTTTCTAATATTTTCTTTTCATATTAATTTCGCAGATCAGCCCATATCTCATACATCTGTTGCTGTTCCTTTTGTTTACTGTTGATGTTGAAAACTTATCTTCCGTTATCTTTTTTCTATGAAAAAAAAAAATTCGCCCTCCCTCATCACTTGTTTCTGATTGAAAGGATGATAAACTAATAATTATTTTTACTGGGCTTTATATGTAGGCTATGTATGACCGGAGTCCGTAAGAACGTGTCTAGTTTAAATTGATCACATATTCTGTAGTTGATTTATGTGTAAAATTATCCTATCTAATAGTGAATTACTGCAGCATAAACAAAATATTTATCACAAAATTTAACATAACTGTGGGAGTTTTGTTCCTAGACTATTTTTTCGGCTTTAAACGTCTCGCAAAGTTCAAGGGCGCAGTGGTATACGTTTAATTTTGCGTTTTGCACCAATAAGAACTTCAGGAGTCTCTTCCTGCTTCCACTTTAGCCAATTGTCGTGCTCGGACAGGCGGAACTTTGAACGCAGTATATAAACACCTGACGACACTCTTTCCCTCTACTGCTGTGTTGGCGGGGACACGTTGCGCGTCTGAAGTCGACAGAGCTTGAATTACAGCTATAGCTATATTATCGAACATATAGGTAAAACGTTCTTCATACAAATTCAGGGTTAGTGACCATCTCACCAAATTCAAAATGGTAAGTTTTTCCTTTTCTTGCTTCATTTGTATCAATTTTCAGTACAAGATCAAAAGGCGCCAAAGTTAAATGTTTCCTTAGTGGGGGTCCCCGAACGTTAGAACAATGCACATTTCCACAGTACCCTTTGCTATAATATTACCAATATGCGTATTAATTACAATGTATCCGACTGTATTTCATTTCCGGAAAAAAATGTACCCGACGGAAAGCCTAGTATTAAATACATATCTCTATAACCAACTTTCTACCATACCTAGTTTTCTGCTTACTCCATTATGTGGAGGAATTTATGGAATTCCCTATGGGCCCATTCACGCAAGGTTTGAAAACTAAGTTTTAAAGCGGTCGTACCTATTTATGGGCTTTCTTGCCCATGTAAGGTGACGTAAGTCCAGCATTCCTGTCTGTGAGTCGACGTTATTTCCTTTATCTCGCAGTAAAACTTTAAGAGAAGACAAAAAATGTCGCCCAACGACGCAGTATAAGGAGTCTGCAGCTAACGATTATTTTCCGAGAATGGAAGACCTCACCCGTTTTCCAAATGCGTTTTATTTTTGGCATATTTACGATTAATAAGTCATAGATGTATTTAGTATAACTTTTGTCATATTGGTGTCAAGACATTCATCCGGGTGTTTTAAATATATTAAGTTCTGATACTGTTCAGGGTTGTGGGGAATGAAAATTGACTTTTTTATATTAAAAAAAGAACAGAACGCCTAAAACCTTAAAGAATCTGAGGGTCTATCCTGGTATAGGCCACAAAGGAATTACAGTAGAAACCAGTGTAGGTCCACCAACCTATATTAATTCTGAAAAGCTTCAAGCAAGTATGGATGGGGAAATTAATTGCTTAAACTTTTTTTTCCCCCCCTCTTCTTATAGCGTGAGTGCATCTCTGTTCATGTGGGGCAGGCTGGCGTGCAGATTGGTAATGCATGCTGGGAACTGTACTGCCTTGAGCACGGGATCCAGCCTGACGGCAACATGCCCAGTGACAAAACCATTGGCGGTGGGGATGACTCCTTTAACACGTTCTTCAGTGAAACAGGCTCAGGGAAGCATGTTCCCAGGGCAGTGTTTGTGGACCTAGAGCCAGCTGTCATTGGTAAGAGATTACATGTAAAAGTGGCTTGCTTCAAATGTCATTTTAAAGTAATGACATCGATAATGATCATTGTTACTTTATACAGCATTTTTACATGTGCCTATGGATGAACAGCTGAATATTACCAAACTTGTGCAATATTTGCAATCGAATTTCACATAGGTACCCTTTGCTATAAAGCGGTGATGTCATGCTGAATGTTGAGCAGTTTCTCCTTGTTTCTAGACGAAGTCAGGACTGGCACCTATCGACAGCTGTTCCACCCTGAGCAACTTATATCTGGCAAGGAGGACGCAGCCAATAACTATGCCCGTGGGCACTACACAGTTGGGAAGGAAATCATTGATATGGTCCTGGAGAGAGTGCGCAAACTGGTACGTACTTTGCTTTATTCTATAATATTCATCAGGCCCCTGTGGGTTCCCCCCCACAGAAAGGTGCCAGCTAGAGAATTTATTAGCATTTTCCAGATTGGTATAAGGGAGTTAATTGGTGGGAGCAGTACCATGCATAATATGCTTGTCTTTGCCTTTCAGACAGACCAGTGCACAGGGCTGCAAGGCTTTCTCATCTTCCACAGCTTTGGTGGGGGAACTGGCTCCGGCTTCACCTCACTGTTGATGGAGCGCTTGTCTGTAGACTATGGCAAGAAATCCAAGTTGGAGTTTGCCATCTACCCAGCCCCTCAGGTGTCCACTGCTGTTGTGGAACCATACAACTCCATCCTGACCACCCATACAACACTGGAGCACTCAGACTGTGCTTTCATGGTCGATAACGAGGCCATCTATGACATCTGCCGTCGTAACCTTGACATTGAGCGCCCATCCTACACAAACCTCAATCGCCTCATTGGCCAGATCGTGTCCTCGATCACTGCGTCGCTGCGCTTCGATGGTGCTCTGAACGTAGACCTCACCGAGTTTCAGACCAATTTGGTCCCTTATCCGCGCATCCACTTCCCCCTTGTCACCTATTCACCAATCATCTCTGCTGAGAAGGCCTACCATGAGCAGCTGTCGGTCTCCGAGATCACAAATGCCTGCTTCGAGCCCTCCAACCAGATGGTGAAGTGTGACCCACGTCATGGCAAATACATGGCCTGCTGCATGTTGTACAGGGGTGACGTGGTGCCAAAGGATGTGAATGCCGCCATTGCCAACATCAAAACAAAGCGTTCCATCCAGTTTGTTGACTGGTGCCCCACTGGCTTCAAGGTGAGATTTACCTGTATGGCTAATGGGGGTCTTTAGGCTACCATGCAACAATGGATTGTTTTTGAATGAGATTCTGCATTAACTTAAACTACCGTTTTTCTTTTGCTTAGGTGGGTATCAACTATCAGCCCCCCACTGCGGTGCCTGGGGGGGACCTGGCCAAAGTTCAGAGGGCTGTATGCATGCTCAGCAACACCACTGCTATTGCTGAGGCCTGGGCTCGCCTAGATCACAAGTTTGATCTCATGTATGCCAAGCGAGCCTTTGTCCACTGGTATGTGGGAGAGGGTATGGAAGAGGGGGAGTTCTCTGAGGCAAGAGAGGACCTGGCAGCCCTGGAGAAGGACTACGAGGAGGTGGGCACCGACTCTGTGGAAGGGGAAGAAGAGGGGGAGGAGTTCTAACCCTCACTGCCTTGAGAGCCAAAAAATCAGAACACTGTTCTGTTGTCTGCTAAATCTGTCTTGAAATGTCTTGTTTTCTATTCTTAAAGTGCCTCACAGCCAAGCTGTGGAGTCCATACTGTGACAAATGTTCCTGTCTCTGAATAAATGTTTTAGGTGCTGAATTGTCTGTAGTCTTTTTTTTATGCAGCTGTAGCAATAATTTAGTGCCACCTTCACCTATTTCACAAATGTAATCCTATCAGTAAAGTACATCTTGTGCTGGCAACATCAGTCTTCAATTTACAAAATTAAGGTTTGGATATATGCTAACAAAATAACTACCTGTGTGTTGCGTCGAAGGTTTTAAGACTTACCTGTTTTTGGTGGTTTGTGCCCAACTAGTCAAGAATTTGTACTAATTTTAATATTTCAGTCAATGGTTCAGTTATAAATTGATCTAAAGTTATTGCATGAATAATTTTAATGTAAACAAAATTCAGAATATCAAGATGGATAGAGTAAAGCTAAGAACTCAAACCCTCCAACAGTTTGTAATAAAAATGATATATTTACAACAGTGCACAGCACCCTCTAATAATGTTATTCAGGAAATCATAGTCCTGAGTCCATTAGACTGACGTAGTTGCAAGTACCATACCCCCCCCCCACTGATTTCAGATGCACTTAATTATTTTGTTCAACACCATAGAGTGGTTCCCAGAAGCAGGGATTATCAATACAGGTCCTCGTCGACTTGCGATCATGGTCGTAAAGTCGATTGGTCGTATGTCGACAGTTTGCGCACCAGTTCCCGGCAGCACTACCATTCCTGCGCGGTAAGCCGCTAACTGTTATCCCAGTTACAGTATAAGTATAATGAACCAAGAAAATCATTATGTATAACAATAATAAACAGAGAAACGTATGATGTATAACATACATCACATACATAATGAACAAAGAAAATTAAAAGGTATGACAGATTTTTTATAACAATACACTTCTGTACAGTAGGCTATACCTGTACATATGCAACTTACGACCAAATCGTGTTACGACCAGTCAGTCGTAACCAATGACGGTCATAAGTCGAAGACGACCTGCACTTGAAATACGCCGGTTTTCAAAGTCTGCGTGCATGGGAAGTGGTTAACTTCAAAGATTTCAGTTGTGTGGCAAAACGATTCACTATAGGTAAGGGCTTTATCTTATGCCCTTGACTCAACAAAATGGTAGGCGTAATTAAGCCCCCATTTTAGCTATGTTAACTAATTTTAAGATCTTAATATAGAGCAAAAACCCCATTAATAAATGTGTCTTAGTCTGCCACGTCGGCAGGCCATACCGACTACAGTGTGATTAGAGTCGTGCCCGTTTCGCCCCGCCCGTTTCAAATGCAGGATAGGCAGGTTACTTATTAACAATGAAACCTACCCTTTAAAGGGTGACGACGGACCAACTCAATTCTGTAGCGTAACGGTATTTAAAAAGCGTTGCCCGACTGCATGACAAATGCAACTAATTTGTAATTCTAATTTAAAAAAAATCTTTGCGCAGCAGAAAAAAACCTCACTAGCAGGGATGTGATGCGTCTGCCTGAAACCGCGTGCCAAGAAATACAGTTGCATCGTGTTTTATTCAAATCATAGGCTATTTTCTATATATATCTGCAATACTTATGTTTGTGATTTGCATGTCCATTGAAATCATTGAGTACATGCCTTGAAAAATTCTAAGTACAAGACGAGCATTTATTACGTGTTCAACTGAGACATCTCTCAAGGTTTGGGATAGTGTTCTCAATCTGCTTGCGTGTATTACGTGATCGGCGGAAGGCCCGGCATGGTACACAATACTCAGTTTGCTTACAAACCCGTGGACAACAAAATTAAATCGGCTCGTCTGGCAAATCGATTTTAGAGTTACACCTAAGTTAGTCTATTAAATACTTCCAGTCACACAACGATAGGCTTCATTTGTCCGTTTCATCCCTTAAAAACCGCGATGCTGTTTACACCCGTTTTCAATATTGTCATTAAAACTTGAATTTTTAAGCAATTCTTGAAAATGGTACCCTTTGTTGCATAACTTACAGTAGGTGATTGCCCTCATGTAAATAAGGTTATGCTGTTCATGTACGTTTGTGAAATATATGTCGTTTGTAACATATTGTACAATGTATTGTACAATTGTACAGAGCAATGTATACCATATTAAGATGCATTTACACATTATATTTCTCATAAGAATTTTAGTCTCTGGATCTTTTTCCTATACTGGGTAATGTACTTTAACCATAATTATGTGTATCATTCAAATCTGTAAAATTAAAAATGCGTTACAAAATAAGCAGACACAATATGCAGATCGCATACTTAGTTATCACTATACGCATATTTTCTTAGTTTCCACTTGCCAGTTCGATACCTACCGATCAAAGCAGACGACTGCTATCGTTTTAAATGGAACAGCATCATTTTTTGCTGGAAACAAGCATTTTCGAGTTTTCTTTTCGTTTTTACTTGTTTATTTTAACAATGAATTTACCATAACCCCTTCCCTTGTACCCAATCTTCAAGCTCCCTGGGGCGACACCCAATCAGCAACTCCACACAGTCCATTTAAAAAAGAGGTTCCGACCGCCGTGAATCTGTCAGCTAAATCATATCCATCCGCGCAAGTAAACATTGTTTAAAACAAAAAGGAACCCTCTTGTTATGATAATGGTTTATAGTACAACGAACTACAGCTTCGTAAGTTTATTGCTGTTATATAATATAAGAAGTGGTTTCAGCAACTGTATGATTTGCCCTATTTACTAGAGTAGAAATAGGGCATGCGGATTCGACGGGAAATTTAGAAAATCTATGCAAGTCTAATAGATCTGAACGGAATAGTTTAATTGTCAAAAATGACAATGGCATCAAATTTCTTGTAGCTTTAATAATACATTCACTCTCTCCATCGATTCATAAATGTGTGGAGTACGAATTGTGAAATATTTATGAGAACCTCACAAACAACAGGAAAGTTCAGTTTTTCCTGGCTATCAGTTATGTAATGGATTATAACCAATTTTGACTTTGCTATACCCTTAATTCCACATGGAATTTGCAAGAACTTGCAAATAAAAAAATCGAATTAGAATATTTTGGCATATATCAGTGTGCCTGTGTTTTTTGTGTGTATTTTTAATTAACAGTGAAAAACGAAAGTGCCAAGTCCTCCATTTTTCTGCGAACTGGTCAAGTGCAAAATGCTTATATGCTTTAGTAAATAATTATTACTACATAATGGTCTTCTCCAAAATCCTTATATTGTAATAACACTGATTACTTCAAATAAAAAGTATTCACACATCGATAATTATATTCTTGCATACATAAAAACCAAGTATTAATGGCATGAAATGTGCATATTATTGGTAGCTGTGTTTTTTCGTATTTACAGGAATTCTACATAAACATAACATTTAAAAGAACAAAAATATACTTGAAACCCATTTTATATTAATAACCCTTGTTGAACTTGGTAATGGCTCTAGTGAGGAAGTAGAATTATATAATTATCCTCACTGAGAAGAAAATCACATTTGCACTTATTTGTGTAAATGCGATTTGCACAGTACTAGAAATGCATTTATCAAACGAATCGAACCAATAATTATCTTTGAGGTCAATATCTAAAACGATACAGGTATCTAGTTTCTTTAGCGGATGTAGCTGCTGTCTCGCACAATCCTCTCGCGGTGTGTGCGCTTGGAGAGACCGAACGTTGATGCTGATTGTGTGAATTAAAGGGAAGCAGTTTGGCGTGTTAGAGGAGTAGACAGAGAGATTCGGAACATACGGAGCCGAAACCAGCACCGGCTAACCCGGTTTCGACCGTCTTTCTTCCTCGCATTGGAACTGGACCACCACGATGACCCAGCCTCGGCCCGACGAGTTCATTCCACCGCCGGAGTGTCCAGTCTTCGAGCCTAGCTGGGAGGAATTTGCCGACCCTTTTGCCTTTATCAACAAGATACGGCCTATCGCTGAGAAAACGGGCATCTGTAAGGTCCGCCCGCCGCCGGTGAGTGCCGACGCAGGGGTTCCGGAGAGCCCAGAATGAAAAATTTCCGGAATGGTGAATTTCTTCGCTTGTGTCTTTTAAGCAATCAAACACTTTTTATAACCGTAAAGTTTTCAATATGGCGGCTCGGCCGTAAGTTGTGGCAAGACTCGTTTGAACTACCCAGCTACCTAGCCGGCTATATCCGTAACGGCTCCGTAATGGTTCCGTTAATGTCACCTTTACCTCTGATGGCAAGGCACATACAACTTTCGATTCTTTTTTAAAAAATAAAGATTGTTTAATAAACGCTCTCACACCCAATTATTAGTTTATTCAAAGAACTGTTTGTAATGTTTAGATGTGGAGGGTTTGATCTAGTCTGACAAAAAAAATCAAGCGTTTCAAGGATAGAAAAACACTCCAGTGTATTTTACGTAGCTATATTGATATGTATTGATAGTTTTTTCCCTTTAAACTGATTTTTGAACGGGAGAAGCTTGGCTATGTTATCGCGAAGTAGATGGCTGCAACTTTTGACCATACCCTCCCCTTGATGTCCCGAGGACGTAAAAAACATAAACGTAAAAAGCGTTACTACATTAAACGATCCGGCACTGTCACAAACTAAAAAAAAAAAAAATCTCTGTGGTCTAGATCTGTGGAGTAAAGCTGCAGTTTATAGGGATCCCATTATTTGCCAACCTCGTTTTGTGGTGACCGACTAACCATACTCGAAGGATATCATCCTTGCTTCTTGATCACCATCATTTGTCACCTACACCCACTTTAATTGACTATTAACTATTTAGCTAATATAGGTTGTGCGGACGTCCAGAGCTGACAACAATATACAATTAGACTTCGGAAGGGGGGTGTATTCATGCGAAGGCGAGTCAAGTGTTTGCAAAAACAAGAAGTGGAGGAATAGTTACCTAGACTAGCACGGCGTGTCCTGTCGGAGAACCGACTAGTGTGTGTACATACATCCACACACCAGTCGGTGTATGTGTGTGTATAT
>JABFDZ020000131.1:26773790-26788881 GCA_019775955.2 Pollimyrus isidori | reverse complement strand
ATAACACATACACACACTTCATGTCAGAGTAAAGCAGTGGAGGCAAGACAGTTTTGGGTTATATAAGCGCCGGTTGCTCGCTAACATCAAGAGGTTTAGCCGATAATTCGTCATTCTGCATAATGGAAGACTCTTCGAAGACCGACAGTTCTAGTGAGCTGTGTTTGATGGGGTTCATGCCATTATTTTTTACTTGTGATTATTGAAACTCGATTTTTTTTGGTCACTTCCTTTTCTAGGATTATCCCATGACATTTTCTCTATTCACACTACATTTTTTTGGTCAGATAACCCCCACACACACACCATCTCCCTACATAACACGTATTTCACGTTCATATTTTTTGCGACTAGTCCGTTTCTTTCACCACTTAGTCGACGTTTTATGCACGTTATGTTACTTCTTTTGTGCGGTTTATGCCTTTAAGATTACAAAAACTTAAGAGTGTAAAAGCTACCCCCTGCTAACTACCGATCCGTATCAGTTTCACGTATACGTATTGAAAATACGAATTAATAAAAAAAATTCCTTTTGCTAAATAAAGTATGGATGTCAATGCAATCACAAACGATGAACGTGCCTATATAATTTCCTGCCGCATTTCATGTGGCTGGTATTTGATGTTTTAAATAATTAAATGGTTAGATCGCATTTATATTTATACATTTTTAAAGAAAGCCATACACAAATTAAGTTACGGTCACGTGTTAACCCGTAACCATACCATGGACTTGCTTTTTGTTTTGTTTTTTTAAATCGCACGCTAGTTGAATGATTTAAGCTTTTGTAATGTTTTTGTTAAATAAAAGCGGGTTGGTGTGAGTGAGGTATAGCGTATTCCCATATAGTGTCGAGAATTGGACTTAAAGTAAAGTACATAAAGTTGATGTTGAAGACAGCCACCACACAGGCCCCTTTCTTGGGTGTTGTCCTCCATGTTGGCTTTGTGGTAAGCAGGAGCCGTGTGGACTGTTCCATCTGGCCATTTTGTGAGTCCATATTGGCGTTACAGTGGTAAGACTAGGGATTTACGTTGGGGTTTATTTACCTCTGCTTTTTACTTATTCTGCCAAACAAGACTTGTGAGTAAATACTTAAAAGCAGTAATGTTGTTTTGAGTGAAGGTAGGACTGGTGAAATGCTTACAAACATGGCCACTGTAAAAAAATAAATAATTCATGCACATGTCTGCATCAAGCATGTTATGAAGGAAGTATAGCATTATGTCATCAAAATGTCTGGTTCAAGCAGTATACAGATGTTAATGAAAGTTGTTATTTACTTATCACAAAAATATAGGTTAAAAAAGGTTGTTACTGCTTTTCAGCACATCACTTTTAGCTGCCTGTCTTGAATTAAGACTTACATTTGAGTTGTTTGGTTCAAACAAAGTATAGTATTGAACCTGATTTGTTGTCACCAAGTATGTAGCATATAGAAATGTTGTGTATTTAATTTACTGCTAGCTTGCTGAAGGGAAAACTGAAATTATTTTATAGTCCTCAGGTCTTTATAGAGCATGTGTGAAGGTGGGCCATAATCGGTGGTGACCAGTATTCATTTGCATCGGCATCAAATATTTGTAATGTGCTTTCTAACATTTGAGATGTTCTTATTTACAATGCAAGTGCTTGGAAAGCTGTAGCTTTGTACTAATATACAGGCTTTTTATTATGCATTCTCTGACAAACTGTATGTCCTGCTACTGCCAGGGTCATTATGTTATGCAATAATAGTAAACATTATGACATAAGTAAGTAGTTCACCACAGAATTTAATGAGTGATGCTGCTACCTAGATGCTATGTTGGTATTTTATCCATGTCACAAATGCATTTCCATAGCCCTGTGGTTTAGATTTAGTTAGCAAAGCTTGGTGCTTTTTGCATGGAGGTGCATTACTTCTTTGAAAGAATATTATTTGCATGATATTTGTTCTAATTGAATTCGTTGCATTTTGTGCCTTACACTAACAAGGTGTGGCCATCATATTTAGGCATATATATAGAGTCTATGCATGACTGCATTTGTTTTAGCTGATAGATTCTTTGTTCTCGAGTAGTCTGAGTCACCTCTATATACCTTCTATACATACACATACATACCTTCTGTATATGATATTCGTTTGACTTTGTGACATTTTTATCCTCTGGACATAACATTAAAAAATAAAGTTTGAATTTGGGTCTAAGGTTTGTATAAAGAATATTGTGTTCGTAGTAAATTGCTTATGTAATCTTGCAGGCTACTGGTCTTTTTGCATTTTATGGTGTCACATTGCTGAAGGAGGTTAACCCTATACTTATGTGTAGGTATAGAAGCCTTAATGTACTTGCCTCTCACTGTGTCACACCAGTCTGAACCCTTAGTGGAGTTTTATACTTCTGTGTAGAATCTATGCTGTTGCTGTGGTGTAGCCTCATACCCTGCACCGTAGCCTATGTCATACCTAGACTTCCACCTCCCCAGAAATCTAAATACAGGGGTCAGACTGCAGCATAGATTCTTTGCAGAAGTATATATATGCCTTCAAGCAGGCTCCATGTCTTGCATCATCTGACCAAAAAGTAAATTGCCTCAGTTGTTAGGGAGAATTCAGTTTGCCATTGATATATTGTAAATTTATGATTTGATAGTGCAGATATTATTTTTTGACTTGTGAAGTTTAAGTCTTTGCTGGGTAAACTTGAACAAATGTAATCATGGCTGTAGATTGTAATGTTCTGCCCAGTGAAAGTTCCTGCAGTGCTATTGGCTTAGCGCATTCATTTATTTTTTTTTTTTGCTAGTGGCTCCTGTGAACTTTTGGTTTGGTTTGTTTCCACTGCTGACCACAGACTGTCTGTTAGTGCAGTGCTGTAAAATGTAGGCACAGACCTGCAATGTTTCCTCATCTCTGAAGTACTCTTGCAAATATGTATAGGTCTTTCCGTAATTTTTATCAGTATCAACAATCCTTGTGGCATGCACAGAATTTAAAACTATGTTGCTATTCAGGTCCATTTTGACATGATTCAGGAATTGAATTGTAATCTAAAGTAATTTTTGGTTGTCAGTAATATATTTCCACAAACTATGTCAGGTTTCTGAATTCGGCAGCAAATTAGAATTTACTTTTGTTCAAGGTTAATAAGTTTTCAAAGTTGTTTTTTCTTTCGATTAAGTTTTTAAATGAATCGATACTTTTTTTTTTTTTTTTTGGTTTCCAGAAAAAACTCCACTTAAAGGAAATAGATCTGTTATTCTTGGTTAACCTCTCTGTCTTGTTTGGAAACTGAAGATCTACCTTAATGTATGTGGAAAGCTCGATATGCAGTTGCACATGGCCTGCCCTGTATCTCCAATGCCTTCATAACCCTTTCTGTGTAACCTTGGCTCCTTTTAGTGCGGTGGTCATGCTAGTAATCTTATATTTGAGCATGTGGACTAAGAGCATTAATATAAAGATGAGTACCTCCTCCTCAGTGGTGGAGTGTTCATATATTTCTCTCTATGCACTTTTAAAATGTTACTTGGTATGGCTGAGTTGTGGTTGTGCCCTAATCACCTTGTACATAGACTATTGGATCATTCTGTGTGTTAGTGGAGCTTTCAAACATGTTGTGTTTCCTGTTCCTCTAATGCTCGGAGTGTTCAACAGAGCTGAAATTTTCCTTATATGATTGTTCCTGTAGCTCCATGAGTGAAGATGGTGGGGGCATGTGCTGCTCTGAAACGTTTGACCTTCACTTATCTGAGTGCTTTGCTGATTTTGGCGGTTCACGGGACCTTGTCTTCTGTTGCCAAAGTCAGAAATTAGGAGGTGGTATTTAAATCGATCCCCAAGGCTGATCTGGTGGCATTTGTCTGGAAGGAGAGTTGACTGGTTGGCTCTGAATACTTTATATCTTGTCCCATTGGCGACAGGTGTGTCACACATTGCCATGCAGTAGTGGAGGCGTAATGCTACTACATTAAGGCAATAAGTAATTATACAACACCCATGGTATGTTGCACAGATTTTGGGTTGCTTTTTATTGACAGGAAACCTATTTGCTATAAAGGACCATGGAGTGGAATATGTCTCACAGGGTAATAGTTACGTAATGGCCTTTTACCTGTGAGATATCAAATTTCTGCAGGAGTCTTGTTCACCAAGGGTGTCGCTTATTGCATCACTCGCATATTTCACATTCAGACACGGAATCGTTGCGCAGCTGAAGGCAGTGATCTGTTAATTTTTTTTGTTGGTGCTCTGCTGCATTTTCATTTGACTGTTGTTTTTACAGTTCGTTAGCCATGAGCATAGGTCAGTGACAGCCGTACAGCAATACCGACAATCTATATTAGTTCCATTAGTTAATATGATGTTCACCTGACGATGATTTGGTCTGTGCTGGGAGTAATCCACTTCAATTTACTTGTGTGAGTGACTATCGGGTGCGTGTAATAGAGCCTTTTTCTAGAGTAAAACTTCAGTAAGATATAGTGACTGATTTTGACAGTATGTGGACTTCTACGGTTATTGTTCATGTTACGCGAGTGACTGTTTTTCCTGAGCTGCTGCTTAATCTTGGCGCACTGTGTAGAGTATTGCTGTACTTTCACACCTGTGCAGTGGTCAAGATTCCTCATGCAGTGTTTGGCATGACGAGCTTTGTCACGAATGCTTAAACTGCCAAAACCTTGGTATCGCTAGTTTTATGTCTAGTTGTCTCAATAGCAAAATAAAAGTATATTAAATGGAGTCAGACTAAAAGGTATTTTGTCTTTTCATGATTCATTTCAGGGAAACATTTAATTTCATACAAGTCAGATGTATAACATGTTTGTTTTGTCTGCTTGCAAGTCTTTGTTTGAATGTTGCTTTGGATCGGTGTCTTTTAAATGTTGCTTGTAAGATATGAAGTCTAATGTTTGGACCCTTGAGGCCGGTTTTCCTGATACTCCTCTCTTGGGCCCAACAGGACTGGCAGCCTCCATTTGCTTGTGATGTCGACAGACTGCACTTCACTCCTCGCATACAAAGGCTCAATGAACTTGAGGTATGTTTCCATTCTGTTTTCTTTCATGTGGAATGCTGAAGAATGTTGTTGTTTTTTCATTAATTTAAAAGACCTTTTTCGTTTGTCATATAACCATGGTTTTGTTTCTCTTTTCTAAGGCTCAGACTAGAGTCAAGCTCAACTTCTTGGATCAGATTGCAAAATTTTGGGAGCTACAGGGATGTACCCTGAAAATCCCGCATGTTGAGCGGAAGATTCTGGATCTGTACCAGCTGAACAAAGTATGGAAATATATTTTTGATGCTTAATTATTGCATTCCTAATATTTTTTTTATGGGTTTGGAATGTCCAGGTCATCACCCTGGTTCTAGCCTTTCTGAACCAGTGTTTTATTCTGACCCCACATTAGCTTGTAGGTGTTGCTAACAACCATATTTTATGTTTGTTTTCCAAGTTTTATTTGTCACGTACACAATTAAACTGAGTACAATAAAGTACACTATTACCTTGCCCCACATAGTAGAAGGGGGGAAAAAAGGACATAAGTCAAGTACGATGATTAATAATCATAAATATCTATGGTGTACAAAGCTGGCAGTAAGTGGAGGTAGTGCAATTGTCTAGAAATAAATATTTATGTTTGTGCAGGAAACTGAATCCACCTAAAAAAAAAAAAAAAAACCCAAAGTGAGTTGTCTGAAGAGAAGCAGTAAATTATGATTTAACATTTCTTGTGGACTACAAGACTATTTTGGTCTAATTTTGGTGATGCATGGTACAGTCCATGGCTGTATTACGGCTACTGCCTGACGCCTGCCTTTTTTTGTGGTTTCCAGCTGGTCACCGAAGAAGGTGGCTTTGACATAGTCTGCCGAGAAAGGCGCTGGACCAAGATAGCCCTGAAGATGGGCTTTGCTCCCGGCAAAGCCGTGGGCTCTCACCTGCGCGCCCACTATGAGAGGATTCTTTACCCATACAACTTGTTTCAGAGTGGATCCAACCTTCTGGTGAGTGACTTGTACCTGAGGGGCTTCAAAATCCTTTTTTTCCCTCCATCAGCTTCCCCCTGCCTCTGCCCCCTCCCTGTCGCTCCTAACAGGGTGACTCGGCCTGTTGAGCTGGCAGATGGTGCTCTGCTCGGCTTCTCTGGGCGTCTCGCTGCCTGTTGAGACCTAAAGATGGGTGTGTGGTGACTCCAGCAAGCTGGTCCTCCTCTCTTATCGCAAGGGCAGACTGGAGGGGCTGTGTACATGGATAACCAAAGCACTGTTGTGGCTGCTTCCAAGATAATTGTTATTTATTGTAACTTCTTTTTTTTTTTATGCCAGTGGCTTTCCTGGTACTTTTTGCATTGCAATCTTTTGTTGGGCATATATATAGACGGTGAAATCAGAAAATGGCAAACTGGAATTTAGTTTTCTGAAACATGTATTTTGTGAATCTAAATAAGAAGATGAAGGTTAGCAATTCAGGATAAAAGTGAAAACCAAGTAATTTCTTATTACTTTTTTTAATAGGGTCTGTGGCAGTAACCTCTGTCCTAGAGGTTGCTGTTGGTTATGTAACTTTCCAAGCTCTTTCTTCCATTAGGCTCCAGGGCTTACTTCCAAACTGATGCATTTAGTGGCAGATCCAAATCTTGAAAAGGTATGTCTCCATCCCTGTTAAGGCAATAGATCTCAGCATATGTTTCACTGGTTTAGTAAGCTGAGTAATAACTGAAATTGTGGAGAGTAAGTAAAGAATTAAAAAAAAAAAAAAATTAGTATAAAATTGTAAGTAATTTCTAAAAATTTTTCTGCTTAGGATGTCACACAGTTTAGTTTGTTGATCTTAGGATGACATTCAGTGTGACGCCATTTAGCTCAAAATTCAACTGAACTGATAATTTAGTTTTTATAATTGTTCTCTCGGCTTCAGAAGTGTCATGTTGTAAAACTTGAAATGATCATTATTATAGGTAATTACTTAAAGATTAGTTCCAGTTCAGTTCTGTGTAAGGAATAATTTGTCAATTATGTCCCTACCCCTCTAATGAATTCTTCTATATCATAATCCTTTTATAGTTCTTGTTTTAGGACACTTGTTTGTATATTGATCTTAAAACATGTGTAGGGGTATCTGCCCTGACTTTACATGAAAGCATATTGTATCATCCCAGCCTTCAGAAGAGAAATTACTGCTGCTGCAGGCGGCTCCTACACCCTGCTGCTAAAACTGGCCCTTTTCTGCTCTCTAACACGCACTCTGTTCCTGATCACTCTGTCATGTATGCAAGGCTGTTCCACCTTTTTAGTCTATCTAAGCGATCAAACAATGCTTGGGTGTTTGGGAGGGGGAAACGAGCTTTAAGGTGAACCGTTAAAATGGAATCATATTAACTGTAGTGCCAATATGAAAGATTGCATTTCTCATTGCAGTGTGTCCAGAAGCCCACTCTGACCAATGATGCCAAGGACCAAGAGTACAAGCCACATGATCTGGCTCAGCGGCAGTCAGTCCAGCCTGTGGAGACCTGTACCCCTGCCCGGCGGGCCAAACGCATGAGAACTGAGGTGGATAGTCATTCTCGGTGCTCTGTGATCTTTTCAGGAGGACTGTGCTTAAAGCCAGTCATCTAAAGCCCCTCACCATGTATATTGTGTGTGTGTCTGATTCAGACATGTTGTTTTTCTGATTCCATTAATTGCTTAATTGGAGTCCAGCCACTGTATAGATGTTGCCTCTTATTTCAGCAGTTAACCTCTTTTCCATGAAAAGGGACATGAACCCCCCCTCCCCCCACTTTGGGGCTTTTAGAAAATTGTTGGAATGTTTAGAGTGACCGCGCTGCTTAGAGTGACCGCGCTGCTTAGAGTGACCGCGCTGCTTAGAGTGACCGCGCTGCTTAGAGTGACCGCGCTGCTTAGAGTGACTGAACTTTTTATTGTGTCTTGCTAACACTTGGCTAGCAGTTGATCCTCTTTGAATAGATATCTGGTATTTGCAGGAGCCATATCACTTGCTGATTGGGTCATATTTAAAATATATGTACGAGAAGCAATCAGACATCGTAAATTTAAGTAAAATGCTTCTTTTGAAGTGGTGGCCCATTTTTTATTTGATATCAGTCCTCTGTAAGGTTCTTTGGCTCTTGAGGCTTCTGACATCTAAAGCTGCCTCTGTGTTGAGGCTGACCAGTGCGCCACTCTTACACACAGGGGGGGTGTGTGAAGAAGGAACCAGGCGAGCCCTGTGAGAACCGGCCCAACCTGAGGAGAAGAATGGGCTCCTTTGTGGCGAAGCCTGAACCAGGTGAGTCCTGCATCTGCCCCGGATAGTTGAAGATTTGCATGTGGCCTTTTTTAGAACAGAACATATACTCCAGTTTTCAAAGCTAGTGAGGACAGCAGTATCATAGATGATGTTTTTAGATGTGATCACTGAGATTTTCAAATCTGTCAGATCTATTTGTGGCTAATCCATAAGTAGATGAGGCTTTGCATGACAACTGTTAAAAGATATCAGAAATATTTGCCCTGCTTGGATCTGCAATGTAGTGCTCGATTACTGGAAATGATGTTGTTATTGCTCTATCTTTAGATCCTCTCCAAAGGGATGCATCGGGCCAAACGAGCTGGTCATGTGGCTTAAAAAAGTTAGTATCTTCATCAGAGAGAGACATTCCTGTCCAGGTGAAGCAGGAGCCTGAAGGCAGGTCGGTGATGAGCGAGGTGGAAAAAGCCAAAGCCCGAAACAAGAAGAATGCCCCTGCCATGTGCATAGTAAGTGTGCAACACGCCGTCCATGTTTGTTTATTAAGGCAGTTGCCTTTTGAGGTAACCTTATGCTATTTAAAACACTCCTACAACCATAACTATGGTACTGCAAGACTGTGGCTTGTCATTCGGCGTATGCTAAAATGCACAGTATGTTTTGCTTCACCAACGAGTGGGCTGAAATGCTGCAGTGTTTAATAACAAAGATCTGTGTTATATTTCTGTGCCTTGGTGTACAGCTGCTCCAGAGTCCCAAGAGATGATTTCAGGATGAGGTGGTGTGTTTTTAATAGGCCCCCAAACGCAAGTGGTTTTTTTTTTTTTTTTTTTTTTTTTTTTTTTTCCTTTCTTTCAAATAAGATCTCCTAGCTTCTCTGTTGTGAAACCTACAGGGTGGGGCAGTTGTCTCCAGCTGTCACTATTGCGAGAGGGGAACAAAAAAAAGGATGAACGAAAGACATGCGTTGATGACAATTAAACTGGGCTGCTTGAGGCAGCCTCTGCTTCTTTAAAAAGTGTGTGTGTGGTTCTGTAAAGAGCGCCTTTAGTCTGAGGATGTGGTCAGCGTGACTTTGGGGGCTGTGTCTCTGGCTGCCATGGTGCTGCCGTCTGTAAATGTGTGACCTTACTGTTTTCCTTCCTGTACCAGGTGGACTTGTATGTCTGTCTAGTGTGTGGCAGTGGCAGCGACGAGGACCGCCTCCTGCTGTGCGACGGCTGCGATGACAGCTACCACACCTTCTGCCTGATCCCTCCCCTCCACGATGTTCCCAAAGGGGACTGGAGATGCCCCAAGTGTCTGGCTCAGGTTCTGAAAAAAAGTCTCCTCTATCACACAAATTATCACCCACTTGCTAAGCATGGATCCATGTATTTAAACTCTATGATGAAGACGAGAGGAATGACTTTCATCTTCTCCCCTTGTCGGCTTTAATCTGCGAGCATCAGTTAATTTGTGCCAATTTCAGTTCTCTTGGCAAATCTTCGTCATTTTCATCCTCATCATCACACATCCCCCAAACCATGTGCAGCCATGCATTTCTAAAGATTTGCGGCCTTTGGATTTTTCTGTTAAATGAGGAGGATTTGTTTTGCGCCGACCAAAACCTCTACTGATCAACCTTTTGTGGGCGGGGGTTCTCTGGATGCTGTTTGGTGATTGATCTGCACACACTGTTTTCGCTGCAGGAGTGCAGCAAGCCTCAGGAAGCGTTTGGCTTTGAGCAGGCGTGCAGAGACTATACACTGCGAGCCTTTGGTGACATGGCGGACTCCTTCAAGTCAGATTATTTTAACATGCCAGTTCATGTAAGTGTTGGGTCCTAACTACTAGACACTGGTCTAAATCAGTGGTATTAAAATCAGTGCCCTGGCTAGTTTACAAACACGTCGTGCTTAAATGTTTGTAATTTTATACTAATGTGTTTTCTGAATACACAATAACTTATCAGATGTCTTCAGATGTTTTTAATACGGAGTAAGATTAGGGCCACCATCCAAATATTACTTGAATTCTGACTTTAATCCATATTTTAGTGATTACAGCCTAAAAGTGAAATATTCCTGTTTTGGATAAGTATATATTCCTGAACTGCAGCTGAATAAAGAAGGCTTTTGCAGACAAAGTTCTTTGTGTCATAGTCTGGTGGAAACTGTGCCTGGTACAACATTGTGTTTGTGTCTGTGTGCGCGTGCATTCGTGTGTCTCCTCTTAGATGGTTCCCACAGAGCTGGTCGAGAAGGAATTCTGGCGGCTGGTGAGCACCATCGAGGAGGATGTCACTGTGGAGTATGGCGCCGACATCGCCTCTAAGGAGTTTGGCAGCGGATTTCCCATCAGAAACGGCAAATTCAAGCTGGCTCCGGAGGATGAGGTCGGTGTGCTGCTGTCTGGCCCTAGTCTGTCCGTTTCCGGTCATGATTGCAGCATGACTGCAGTGTGCACATCACGCTGATTAATTTGCCAAATGGGCAGCCAAGCTGGCAGCTGAAAATTTTGTTAAATGAGGTCTATTTATGTTAATTGATGATTGCAGCCAAATACTGAGTTCCTTCCAGATGAGATGATCAGGCCAGTATTTAAATTACATCACACATTGGGTTGTTTATTGGTTATTGTCCATATAAAATTGATGTTGTAAAAGGATTTAGGGTTAAACAGTATGACAAATTCTAGTATCCTGTTAACATTCATCAAACCCTTCATTGAGACATCTGGTATTGTTTCGTTTGGTAACACGCCTAGCGTGTCCTGATTTTGAATAATTGTTAGAATTAAATTAAGCTAGATGAGTATATCTAGCCCTGAACATCATCTTTTAATATGCACTGCATTAACACTGAAAGATCCTTTTTGCTCAGGATTACCTGAACAGTGGCTGGAACTTGAACAACATGCCGGTGATGCAGCCCTCGGTGCTGACGCACGTCACGGCCGACATCTGCGGGATGAAGCTGCCCTGGCTCTACGTGGGCATGTGCTTCTCCTCCTTCTGCTGGCACATCGAGGACCACTGGAGCTACTCTATCAACTACCTGCACTGGTGCGTGGGCTGCTTGCTGTACATCCAGATGGAACTTGCTGCTGCTGAGCTGGCCACTGTTTTTGGATGCTTTTGTGTCAGGTGCAGTTGGCAAAACTGAAGTGTGATTATGGGCCAAGTTCCAGTGACTTCAGTTTGCTAATTGGAAGGCATGTTTTGGTCATTTGTTGTTGTCTATATTCTCATAACGGTCAGGGTTTTTGACAGTAAGTATTGATTTGGTATTGCAAGTGCTTCTCTAGGAAGAAGTACTGCGACAGACACCTTGGCTAAAATTTATTTCAATAGGTGCTATTATGTTGTTGCCTATTATATGACTAATAGCAGAACTGGACTTTGAGTCAAAGAGCTCATTATAATTGTATATAATAAATATTTATGTTTTTAATACTCATCTCAGGGGAGAGCCAAAGACATGGTATGGTGCCCCAGGGTATGCAGCTGAACAGCTGGAGGAGGTGATGAAGAAACTGGCACCTGAGCTCTTTGAATCTCAGCCTGATTTACTCCACCAGCTGGTTACGATCATGAACCCCAACATCCTCATGGCCTATGGAGTTCCAGTAAGTGTTCTCTCAGTTCAGTGTGATGTTTAGCCTAGCTCCAGTTCCTCTGAGGCACTGCTCTTTGCATCAGCTTGTGAACAGTCACGTATTCAATTGGTAATTGCGTATCAGCTCAGAATTCGAGCTGGCACTGCCGGATGTGTTCGGGGGGCTAACTGCATAGCTTTTGAACGATTCTTCAGTAGAGACCTTTTTGAAGAATAGAGTGATTCATCTCGAACTGTTCCGTATCTTCAGAGTTTGGCTAGTGTGTCCTATTTCTCTTTTAGATCTATCGCACCAATCAGTGTGCTGGTGAGTTTGTCATCACCTTCCCCAGAGCCTACCACAGCGGCTTCAACCAGGGTTTCAACTTTGCTGAGGCCGTCAACTTCTGCACTGTGGACTGGGTGAGCCGCCAACCGCTTTCACAGCCTTTTCTGCCGTTCTTTCAGGTTGGACCAGCTGCTTGATATTTAATTGTTAACAATGCCCTTATTGACACAGATGCCTCTCGGACGGCAGTGTGTCGACCACTACCGCATGCTCCACCGCTACTGTGTCTTTTCTCACGACGAGATGATCTGCAAGATGGCGTGCAAGGCTGGTACTCTGGATGTAGTCCTGGCTTCAGCTGTGCAGAAAGACATGGCCATCATGATTCGGGAGGAGAGGGAGCTGAGAGAGAACATCCGTAAGATGGTGAGCGACGCCAGCAAAGCGCTCTGCCGCGTCTTCACTTGCTGAAACGGGAATGACACAGCTGGGGGCGACAGCTTTTTTTAATGCACACCCATGGCGTGACATTCGAGTCCCGCGCCCTCCAAACAAGACACAGGCTTCTAGTGGCCATGCAGGTCACACAGAGTGAATAATGCGGCATTTCTTTATGAATAACTGTTAGCGGTAGAACCACCCCTTTGCAATATAACAACACCGCGAGTTCTCTGCCTTGAGCACTGGGTGACTGGGAGGTGTGGGGCAGGAATATGATTCAATTATGCAAACTCATAAAGAGTATAGATAAGGTCAGGCCCGAGATGTACTTCAAAGCTGGCGTGGATTCAAGAACACAAGGTCAGAAAGGGAAATTAGGTAATACATGTGTCGGGTGTTGTTTATGTAATAATAGCGTTAATCGTTGAAGCTTTTACATTGCTTACTTTTTATCAATTATGCACTCATTACTCCTCACTCTTTATTTATAATGTTGTGTTAACTCAAATTACATATTGAGATGACTATATGCTCAGTGCACTCCATTAGAGAATGTTTTAGCTAGTTCATTAGGAATAGGCTTTCACGGCACGGTTGTCGTGTCATACTATTAGTTGAAAAATTAAGAATGGCCAGTGGGTTCTCTGTATGTCTGTGGCTCCACCATGGCTCCTCAGGGATGACATGCGGAAATTATTGCTAGCGTATAAAGCTTGTTGTCTTTGTTCTGTTCCCCAGGGTGTAGTAAACAGCCAGCCAGCCGAATATGATCTCCTGCCCGATGAAGAGCGTCAGTGTGCCAGGTGCCGAACCACCTGCTACCTGTCTGCACTTACCTGCCCCTGCAGCCATGGGGTCTTGGTGTGCCTCCACCATGTCCAGGACCTCTGCTCCTGCCCTGTCAATTGCTACACCCTGCAGTAAGTTTGGACATCAGAGAGACATGAAGCTACTGTTCTCTTAGGCTACTGCGGCTTGTTTGAGTTGGGCATCACCTTTAAAATGTGTCCACGGCAGCCCTCAGATGACTCGTGTAGTGAAGGAAGCGTTTTGTTTCACAGAACGTTATAAAGAGAGCCATATTTCAGTCAAAGCACAAACAAGCCCACCTGTTGTATTGCCTTGTCCATCTGGAAATGTTTGATTATTTTGTGACGTTTTTGGAGAATAGAGGATTGACTTCTTCCTAATCACCCATCCCTGCTCCTCCTCAACCAACAGCTATAAATATACACTGGATGACCTGTATCCTATGATGAAGGCCATTGCTCTGCGTGCGGAGTCCTATAATGATTGGGCGTCCCATGTAACTGAGATACTGGAGGCCAAATTGGACAAAAAAAAAAGTGAGTAAACGAGTTGCCATGTGAAACCAAGTCATTTTTTAAAATACCCCAGCATGATCTTAAGCTGTCTGTTTATTTAGCCCATCAATGTTCATCAACTGTCCTAGTACTCAGTTGTATTAGGAGGTCTAATAAAGCATACGCATTTTGGATGTTTTGTAGTCTTTGTACTTGATGTTTTTAGTCATGAATTATTTTGGCCCACCTTTGGCCTAAATTTTTGGTACCCAGTGATCCAATGCCAAAATAGTGCAGTTGTTAAAGATCACTTCTTTTTATGTAAATATGCGTTCTAACTCAGTGCAATTTAACAATTCCCTTAACATGAGTAATATAACATTTGTATGCTGTTATCTGTTGGGCTATGATTAAAAAGCTGTGGTTCTCTGATCCTGCTGTCCTAATATCAGCAACGTTTGTGTAATTCTGCTTTCGCGATGGCCAGGCCTGGCGGAATTCCGCGCCCTGATCGAGGAGTCCGAAGCCAAGGCGTTCCCCGACAATGACCTGCTGAGGCAGCTGCGGCTGGTGACCCAGGATGCTGAGAAGTGCTCTTCTGTGGCCCAGCAGTTGCTTAATGGCAAGAGGAAGACCCGGTATATGACCTGCATAATCCTGTCTTACTGTCATGTATGCGCAGCCGAGTAGGAAGTGTAACACATTACTGATCTATGCTGCCGGAACATAACCTCTGCTGAAAACTTGTTGTGAACTTACAATATAAATTACATAATGAAGGTGACAGGCTAATAGGCTTGTGTCCTTCAACTCGTTATGGAAATGCATCTTGGAAATGTTTGGACACATGAGTACACTGAATTTAGAAATGCTTTGGTTTGAGGAACGTATCACAAGGTTGAATGTATAATGCCTGATACAGCAGAAGTGTTTAAGAATGTTTCAACTGAAAGTTGACAGTTCTGTACATAAAAATGTGAATTTATGAACTGTGTGTGTGTATATAATATACACTTATTACAATGTTCATAAATTTACATAGTTGCGGATCAGCTATATCACACTCATGCATACACACAAATATAGCTGATCCTCAACTTATGTGGGTTTCAATAGTGTGGATCAAAAATATTAAGAAATTCAAGAGGTCGGGGACAGTGAGTCTGAATGGGCACTGTTCAAGGCCTCCATTGTGGAAGCGGCCGTACGGGTCTGTGGCTGCAAGGTGGTCGGTGCCGG
>JABFDZ020000131.1:26753522-26771757 GCA_019775955.2 Pollimyrus isidori | reverse complement strand
GTGGTGTTGGTGGCGGTGGAGTGGTTGTGTTGGTGGTGGTGGTGGTGGTGGAGTCCGGGAGTTGGTGGTTGTGGTGGTGGTGGAGTCCGGGAGTTGGTGGTGGTGGAGGAGGTGGAGTCCGGGAGTTGGTGGTGGTGGTGGTGGAGGAGGTGATGTCCGGAAGTTGGTGGTGGAGGAGGTGATGGCCGGAAGTTGGTGGTGGCGGTGGAGGAGGTGGAGTCTGGAAGTTGGTGGTGGTGGTGGCGGTGGAGGAGGTGGAGTCCGGAAGTTGGTGGTGGCGGTGGAGGAGGTGATGTCCGGAAGTTGGTGGAGGAGGTGGAGTCCGGGAGTTGGTGGTGGCGGCGGTGGTGGAGGAGGAGGAGTCCGGGAGGTGGTGGAGGAGAATGTTTTAAGAGATTTGATCCATTTCATAGTTCTAATGGAATGACAAATTTGCACATGCCAGTTGATCCTGTTAGTTAACGTATCTACTCACATTGTGCCATGAGGGCTACCTTCTAAGCCACTGTTTTAAGAGCTAACACTGCTTTCTTGTGGTAGGAGCTTCTGAACAAAGTGGAGGATTTCCAGCAGCACAGCGAGAAGGTGCTGGCTGAGGAGGCGCCCAGCGCCGCGGAGATCCAGGGCCTGCTGGACGGCAGCGGCGAGCTGGACGTGGACCTTCCCGAGGTGCCCGGGCTCCGTGAGCGGCTGGAGCAGGCCCGCTGGCTGGAAGCTGTGCGTGGGGCCGGCGCCCAGCCTGCTAGCCTCTCGCTGGACGCCATGCGGCGGCTCATTGACCAGGGTGTGGGTCTCCCTCCGCACGCCTCCGTGGAGAAGGCCATGGCGCGGCTACAGGAGCTGCTCACCGTCTCGGAGCACTGGGAGGACCAGGCACGCAGTCTTCTCAAGGCCAGGTTAGCGCCACCCCATGGCTGTATCCAGACATTTGGTGCTTTTTTTGGATGAAATAACCTGCCATGGATGGATGGAATTACCTGCATATGTATTCATTTATGCTTATTTGTTGTTTTATAACCCAGATCTTATTACTCAGTGGCTTAATTCTCAATACTACATACATATGAGCTGCGTTCAGAATTTCTCCAACCTTTTTATTTCCCGCTGCTCTTCAAATCTGATTTAAAATACTGGAAAATTGTCATGTGACTGTAGTGGAATAATACTAATGATAAAATTAGCTGTTTATTAAGAAGTATACATGTATAAATAACCAAACATTGAGACACGATTAGCGACAAACGGCATCGAGAGTCAGGAAGTGATCTGTTACGTATGACTCATGCTCACAACTGAGTTGTAAATCCTCATCAGTTAAAGCTGCTTTCCGAGTGGCTTATGAGATAAGGACTTTCCATAAATCCTGTTCTCTGCAGCATTCCATGGTGACACTGTGCATGGTGATCAAGGATGCAGTTTTACTTGCTGGATAAAGGCCTTTTGTGCTCTTTGAAAGCCAGTAGAAATAAGCAGTTTACGTTGGTGGGTTCTCTCTCTTCTGGACTATGTGTTTGGCAGAACCTGTTTAAGAATTAAAAAGGGGAGCCCAAGCATGAATTATTCACAATTATTAATTTTATAAAATGGTTAATTTTGTGTTTTTTAAGGTCTAGCTAAATACAGACGCTCCACTACTTATAAACTTAAAACTTACAGTACTCTTTTCGTATGTCTGAAGTTCGTAAATCCAGATTATGTTTATTCGGCTCCCGTTTCCTGTTCCCAGCATCAATTTTTTTCTGTGCACCAATTCCGCCCAGTACGACTTCTGGCCGCTACTCCTGAAGTGCGATCTCCCAGCATCCTACTTCTTTGTACTTGCATATATCCATAAAATGATGTGGAATAACGACTTGTGAACGTTTCGAGTTATGACTGGCCATTCTGAAGGTGTCCCATTCTTAAGTAGAGGAGCGTCTATATATAGTTCCCTTCCCTGAAATCTAAAAATATTTTACATTTTAAAACATGAAGTAGCGAAGTGTCAGCCTTTAAATTACTCTGGGGGGGAAAAAGCTCAAGGTGTATGCCATGGTTTTGTTGCATAGCAGAGGATACTAGGATGATTCTTGGCGTACGAAAAAAGTTGCTTAAAAAGTGATCTGCCATGGGTGCACGGCGAGAGATGCACAGTTTGTGTCCAGGGTTCAAAGGTCCTTCCTCTGAGATTAACAGGATCTGACTGTAGTGGTTTCTCTGGGGTGGGGTGTCCAAATGGGAGAGCGTGTGGAGCACGGCTAGGCTGCGGAGCTACAAACAAGTCTGTGTGTGTAACTACACTACAGTGCAGTGTGATTGTCAAAACAAAAACTGCCAGTGAGGTGGAAGGGGAGAATTGAGGCCAGCGCTGCACCTGCACTTGTGCATGAGGTCTACAGGGGGAAGCCAGGGGAAGGAAACCATCAGCTTTTCGTGAGCCTAAAAAAAAATTGAGACATTAACTATTTCCTGTGTAATAATGCAGGGAATAGTTAATTTAGAGAGAGGGCTATTCTACCCCTATTATACATTTTAAAGTGACTTTAATCAGTTTGATTTAACAGGGCCTCTAAATGGTTAGGGTAGTGTTTCCCAGTGTGGTCCTTGGGGTCCATATGCCGAGAGCTGGGTGAGTGCAAGTGCAAGTCTAGGTTTAGTGGATGGATGAATGATTTAAGAAGAGATTAACTTGTAGTATTGTCACGTATGGATGGAAAACCACAATCCAAATGGAGACTATGCATATATCGAGGTACTAAATCCCTCCCTCAATTCTTCCAGGCCTCGCCATTCGTTGGAGACACTGGAGGCCGCACTGCAGGAGGTGGAGAACATCCCCGCCTACCTGCCCAACTGCTTGCTTCTGAAGGACTCAGTCAGCAGAGCCAAGGAGTGGCTGCAGGATGCTGAAGGTCTTCAGGTGGGCTGCCCCCAACATTTCATGAAAACTAATAAAGACCTGATTGCCAGCTAACACAAATCTTGTCCTTTCAGCTTGGTGGGCGAATCCCAGTGCTAGACACACTGTCTGAGTTGGTGTCAAGGGGTCGATCTATTCCCATCCACCTGGACCCTCTTCCTCGGTTGGAAGCGCTGGTTTCTGAGGTGCAGGCCTGGAAAGAGTGCGCGGCTAAAACCTTCCTGATGAAGAACTCGCCCTTCACGCTGCTGGAGGTACGGCCCAGTGCATGGCCCAAGCTCCCCTTTGATACAGCGCCTGGCTTTTGGGTCCCTGGCTGCCTCATTTCTGCCTGAATGAAGTGGTGACTCTTGGCTTTGTGTGTTGGTCAGGTGCTGTGTCCCAGGTGTGAAGCAAGCGCGGCAGGACAGAAACCGAAAAACAAGAAAGCGAAGGACATGGTGCAATGCAGCAAGAAAAAACCGCCGAAGCTGGACAGCGTGAGCGATGTGGAGAGGGCCCTGTCTGAGAGCAAGGACTCTGCCTCAGCTGTGAGTTGGAGCATTGTCTCTCTGGAAGGAGTGTGGCGAATACAGCAGGCCTGCTTGTGTCTACATGTTGTTTCTATTTGAGTTTGAGAACATGGAATAATAATGGATTTAATGTCTAGACAAAGGCAGCAACGATATTAACCCAAAATCTATTGAGCTGTAAGGATTAAATGAAAATATTCAGCATGAAACCACAAATCATGATCACTGAATTTGGAAATTTCCACCAATTATATTTATAGTAGAATAGAATCCCAGTTCAAGGGAAGGTCACAAAATTAATTGCTGATCATGCAAATAAGTATGAAGTCTCCAAGTGATAATCATACTATCTGAAGAATACACAAACGTGGCCAGATCAGGTTACTCTTTCTTAGCTTGGCACGATTTATATGGCTAGCAGTGATTGTAAAGAATTTTATGTGTGAGATTTGAGTGGGTTAAATCCATCGACAGTAATACAAGCTAACTTCGCTCAAAGATTGCAAGCTACTGCAGAAAATGTAAATGTGAGTCTTGAATGGACGAGGCATATGACTGATGGAAGTGACAGGTTCGATCACTCGCACGCTTAGAACAAACACTCATTTGGGTAGGGCACAGCAGCACAATCATTTACTGAATGGGATGCAGAGGTAGACCCTAATATTACAGTCTAACAAATTACTTGGGTCCAAAATAACTGCTCCAAAGAAGATGTGCAAACAACTGATATAATATACAGGGTAAGAAAGCGCTTCCACAAATAAGTGGTAAATGAGCAGGGTCTTTTTTAAATGTACACTTCAGATGTTATTTGTGTAATGTAACGGCTAACCTGTCTGTGTTTGCAGTCTGTGGTTGTACGCATGTATATTTGTAGCAGGTCAGATCTGATGGGTTGGGTGTTATGAGAGCTGCCCTTTACCTCTGAGCCATAGTGCTCACCCAGCTACGCATAAGTGGGAATATTGTATTGTCATCATTAGTAAAAAGCATCTGCTATGCATATAGCTAATATCTGTTCTGTGGAGGAGTATTGAGTGTAAGAAGTGTGGAACTCCTTCAACAGATGGCGACGCTGGGTGAGGTACGGCTAAAGGAGATGGATATGCTCTACTCCATGCGGGCATTTAACGAGTCCAAGCTGCTGCTCACAAAAGACTGGAAGGGGTTGCAGTTCTGCATGTGCCCGGATGCACCTGTGGGGGCCATGCAGCAGTGCGAGCTCTGCCGGGACCTCTTCCACAGCGGCTGCGTGCCGGGCCCCGCAGACCCGCGTGGCTCCCAGCCCTGGCTGTGCCCGCTGTGCCGGCGCTCGGAGAGGCCACCCCTGGACCGCGTGCTTCCACTGCTGGCGTCGCTGCAGCGACTGCGTGTGCGGCTGCCTGAGGGCGACGCGCTGCGCTACCTGATTGAGCGCACTGTGCGCTGGCAGCACCGTGTGCAGCAGGTCTCTGCTGCCTTGAAGCTTCCAGTAGCACAGGAGCGCGCTAGCGCCACCCCCTGTGCAAAGGTGGGTCTTTCACTGCTGATGACTTTGACTTTCATTCTGCTAGCAGACCCACTTGTTTGTTGACCTGAGTACATGTGGTTCTTGTAGGCTTTTTGCAGTTCAAGTCCATCTCAGGAGTGGAATGGTTCAGGCCAGTCTCAGGCGGCCTTCTACATAGAACAACGATGCATTCCCCTGCAGGGTTAGTACTGCTTTTCACATGTCAAATAGCATCACAGTGTGAATTCCTGTTCTCACAAATTAAAGATTATTAAAATTAGGGCTGCACAATATCACCTCAAGATATAATCGTGATATGTGCAATAATCACCAGGGCTTTTGATGGGTGCAAAAATTTTCTGTACTAAGTGGGCATTTACTTAAGGTCACAGTTTGATAAGCAGATTAGCAATACGTGTAAAATTTTTGTGTAATAATTTGCATAAAAGTTAGTAATCTGTATTAATTCAGCATATCCTTATGTTTATTAAACTCGGTTAGCAGAAACTATAAGCACTGAAATGGTGGTGAAGTAAGGGACAGCTCAGCAGCCATAACACCTTTATAAAAGAGGAGATGTGGATAAGGTAAAAAAAGATGAGTGGTATGGTGGTACTTTAATGTCTGACACATATGGGCTGATTTCCACTATAAATTGAATATGAATTTTGTATATTTGAATCGGCAGTTGTAGCCATTACAAAACTGAATCTGAAATTTCAGTTTTCAATCTAACCTACACCTGATTACTTTTTCCTCCTTCCAGATATCTCCAAGTTAAAATTTCAGTTCGCAAATTCAATTTTTCCAGGTAGGATAAATGCAGGTTCAAGTTATTGGAATTCAATTAAAACTAATAAATTCACATTCAGTTTTGTGATGTGACAACTGCATATTTCAAATATAAAAAATTTATATTCAGTTTCTAGTGGCACAAATATCAGCCCATAGACACATTTATTAAACATAAGGATATGCAAATTTATACAGATTACTTATGTCGGGTACCGCAGTACACAGTTGCAGTATTTTTCTCATTAATATTTTAGGGGTACCACAAATCTGTTTTTCAAAATGTTGGCATGAGGAAACGCCCATGTAGTTTGGTGTCCAGACAGATTTTTACACCTGTATGTAGGTAATAGATTGAGTTTCAATTGAGATTCAAGCCCACTGACTGCATGTTCTCTGCAGGCCTGAGCAAAGAACTGGAGCAGTTGATGGTTGAAGGCTTGCTGCTCCAGGTGACCCTGCCTGAGACCCAGAAGCTGTACCATGTCTTGCTGCACCGACTTTCTGCTCAAGGGGCTGACGGCACCACACAGAAGCATCATGCTCAGGGACGGAGCCAAGCACAGAACGAGGCAAGGCCTGGAGCTCGCAAGCTAGATGCTTCATCGTTATTGATCATGGATGCACCCAAGCTTTATGATGGTGCATCCTCAGAAACTGGCTCATCCATGGCTTTCATTACTGGGCCACCCTGTCAGGAAGCCTAAGCCATGAGATCTTCCTGAATATGTAAGAGCTGTCCCTTAATACTTAAGGCATCAGCATTCATGCCATTACAATCCAAGCTTCAGTTTCAGGTTTTAGTACATGAGCTTTGGGGTTATAGTTGAAGTAGACGTTTGTGTATTCCAAACAGTGCATTTCCAAACAGTGATCAAAGAACTGTGGCGACAGTCTTTTGGTGACATGTGGTATTGTCTCCCACAGGATGGACACTGCAGTCTTAAGAGGGAGGCAGTAAGCGGGACTGACAGGAAGGCCAAACGGCGGCTTGAGAGAGACGGCGTGGATGGGGGTGGCCGATGCCGAGCCAAGAAGCCCCAGAAGAAGAAGATAAAGCTAAACAAGAGCAAGAGTCGGGACAACAAGGCTGCCCCAAGCTCCCCTTCTCTGACTTCGGACCCATCCCCCTCAGAAGACTCTGAGGAGGACATGGCTCTGTGCCCAGCAGAGGACTGCCAGCAGCCTGAAGGAGATGAGGTTGGCCCCCTCACCTACACCCACTGCTACAAGAGTGACCCATATATTAGTATGAAACTAATTTGGAGCATGCTGAACACTAACCTTTGTATTCAGACACTAACCATTCTGCAGAAGGGGTAGCTAGAACTGGACAGCAGTGAGCATGTGTTAAATATATGTGAATTGAATTAATGTCTCCTAATGTCACAGAGCAGGGGTTTGTGTCTGTGTGTTTGTGTGGAGTGCTGTTAAATGATGGACATATGGTCTGTCTCTCAGGTGGACTGGGTCCAGTGTGATGGCAGCTGCAACCAGTGGTTCCACCAGGTGTGTGTAGGGGTGTCCCCCGAGCTGGCCGAGAAGGAGGACTACATTTGTGTCAACTGTACTGTAAAAGACGGCCACGTGAGAAAATGATGAAAGAGGAAGAAAAGAGAAACATTTGGAAGAAGACTGTGGGAGGGCAGGGACAACTGGCTTCTTTGCGAGCCTTGACTAGGGGTGTGTAACAGGGTCCTAATATGCTGCCTGTTGGCCTAACCCATACACCCCATACCCCTTCCCGTCTGAAAATGGTGCTACTTCCTCCTTATGGGATACTTTTCCAGAACTGTTAAGACTCTTTGGTCTTTTTTTTTGTATGTTTTCATTTTTCCCCCCCCATCCATCCTATGAACTGTTTGTGGTTGTCTAAGAGTACCAGGATGTGGCCTGTGCTGCAGGGGTTTCCATCCCGTTGGCGCAACAAAGGACTAATCAAGCACCTTCTGAAGAACCAGGCTCCCCCTTCCTCTGGGACTTTCCTGCATGACAAACCGGAGACGCTGGGTGCAGGGAAGAAGTTTTTCACCAAAAAAGTTAAATGGAAAGAAAAGAGAGCTATTTTTTGGAAACCCACTGTTTAGTACAAGCATCTGAATAATATAAAGTTCTTTTTTTGTAGGTTAGATTTATTTATCTGAGCAATAACTGAACTACTTGGAGTTCAGTGGCTTAATCTCTTCAGAACAGTGTGTTGGTGCTGTAGCCATGGTTGATGTACAGAAAGCTCACTATTAGACTTTAGGATGAAAGTGATGGTCTAGCGATGTAGCAGGCAGAGGGGACTGTGTAAAGGAACTGCCACAGCTGTACTTTGACTTCTTTTCTTCAAAGGGGGAGGGTTGGGGATTGGAAAAGGGAGCTTGTTTTCAGATGTTGCGGTTTATATTGTGGAATAAAACCCTTTGTTCTCATTTTTTTTTTCTCCATATGAAAGTGAAATTTTTGAGTCACATTATTTTGGTAGTGGGATATCTTGCTGTATAAAGATGAATTTGGAGTTTTTATATCTGCAGCAGCTGAAGCCATGGTTCTTCATTGAAAGTTACTTTCATGAGGATACATGCTTTATTATTATAAAGTTGAGAACTTTAGGGCAAAAAAATATCAAGTTCCTCAAGCTTTGAATTTTGTAGAAAAGATCTGTAATTTGGTCATGTGCTAGACAGAAGATGATGCCTCACTTGTAAAGCCATAGATATCTGGTTCTTCATAGGTCTCCCAGCCTTGGCAGTGTCTAGTTTTTTTTTTTTTGCTATTTAAATCACTTGCATCATGGATAATAAAAGGTAAGGCTAAATTGTTTAATTACCATGATCAGTTTTGCTTCATGCACAGAGGTAAACTGAAACCCAAACATGTATCACAGTCCTCTAGTAATATGGTTGAAAACCGAGGACCTAGGGGTAACATCGTAAGACATTAATAAGGCAATCAATATCCGCAAAAGGCCAGTTTGTACGTAGAGTGGCGAGTGGCTCAGTGGAAGATTGCCATTTTGGGCCTATACAGAACAGTCCATGGACCCTTGAGCAAGGCCTTTAAACCCAGGTCCAGGGGTGCTGACCCTGGGTTGGCTGACCCTGGGTTATGCACCCCCAAACTCTGGAAAGCAAGATGCAGTAGACTAAGAGAAAAATTATAATGTACCTCTACTCATACTTGTGCACATGCCAAATAAAGGATCATTATTAGGATTTTGAGAACTTTTAAGTCTGCTGTTCAAACCCAGGTGTGAGGACTCTTCAACCAATCAGTCCTCTAATTAGTAATCTTCTAATGAGGGAATTGCAGTGAAAACCTGCATACACAATGACTTTCTGGATAATATTGGCTACCCCTGTCCTAAGATATATGACAGATTCTTGATAGGGTGTTGAACATGTCTGTAATTGGTATGGCTCACCCAGTCTCAGCAAAGGATACCCAACTGATATTGACAAATGCTTTTGATAAAATTTCAACTTAAAGTGTTCCGGAAGCATCCTGAATTTAACGTCACCTTTATAGGCTGAGCCTACGTGAAAAGACATTAAGCTTTCGAGTGTTTTTTGCTAGCTATTAATCAAAAATAAGTATAATAAGCTTATCTACTGAAAAATACTGTACATTGGTTATCCTTTTCTGCTATTAAGAACCTAGCATCAGTCTTATGCATTTAAGGTTTGTTACAGAGGATGCAAGGGAGGTGATATAATGTATTTGTTCGCCTCATGCAATGGAAACCACCAACCACAAACAGGTTTTGCATCAGTCTTGCAAATACTGGATTTCCCACTTCACTCTGTTAAGTTTAGACCTTGCATGATCTTGGCTATTGCCTCACCTCCGGGGGCCTGTATCACAAATCAGGATTTCTTGCTTACCCAGATAACATGCTAGATTTAAGGTAGTCTTGGAAAAATGTAACTGAACAAAGATAAAGTACAACAGTTTATATGGACTGTCAAGTTCACTGGCTAAGCAAGAAATCCTGCTTCATGAGACAGGCGGCAGGACTTTGGATTTGAATGTTGCTTCAGTATCTGTTTGTAGAGTTTGTGTATTTCTTCATGCAGTTGGGTTAATTGCTATCTCAAAACTGCCTGGTGTGTTGGATAAAATGTGTGTACCCTATTATGGGCTGATATCCTGTCCAGAGTGTAACTAAGATGGGCCACAGAACCCTTGTGATCCTATCCAGGATAAAGGTCTGAAAGATGGAGGGATTGATGGATATCTATGTTGAAATGTTAAGAGCTAAGTTTCAAAATTCTAATTTGATTCTAATGGTAACTTATTCCGTTTTTTTCCTATTCACCATTTCAAAAAACAAAGAATTATTTTCTGACTTACGGCGGCCCAACCATTCAGCGTTCACAGCAAGCGATACAGTACAATAAAACGATTGTCGTGTGTGTGCGCGGTTAGATTCATTTAAGGAAAAGTGATGTTGAGAGGCAAACTGTTTTTTTATCTCTATATTTGTTCATCAGTAATGCCACGGAGCATTTAAAAACTGATCATATGTAGCCGAGTCTGCAGCGTGATGGTGTCAAATTGTGGGACTGGAAAATCTGATAATATAAAATAATGGCATGAAATGTTTCAGCGCTGATTCAAAGAATGACTCAAGTCAATACTGGATACTGTCGTAGTGAATGTGCTTCCAGAATTATTTCAGAACGCACACCTTACATAAGATTAGGATTGATGAGTGTTCTTATAAAAAGATCAAAGACCAACAAAGATCAGGAAATTAAAAACAATGTGTATCGCCTCTGTAAACGAAAAATTACCTCAGCTAATAAATTGACACCACTGCACAACACGAATTTCACCCACATTATGTGTACATTAAAAGTAAGTATACGTCAGGTTGATGAATGACCATCCATCTTTCAACCCCTTAACGACCACGGTGAGCAAGGACGACATGTAGGAGACACCCTGAATGGGGTGCCAGTCGCTTTGGAAACCAGCCGCACACGTTTCACAAGTAGGTGGTGTAAAATGATCATGTATTATTATCATAAGGTCTTGCTTAAAACTTCGTCTGTACTGTGATAGAGAAATTGGGATATCATTCAATATGGCAGAAAGTCAAATAAGACATTACATTTTCATTTTTTGAACCAAATAACCCATTCATAATTTAATTCACCATAGTCAAACTCATAACTATTTCTATAGAAAAATAGTTTTTCTCTGTTGATTTTCTATGTTCTATATTTTTCTTCGTCTTTCAATAGCTATTGAGTTATCGTCTAGTTAATAATAACAACAATTATCATCATCATCCCCACCACCACCACCACCACCACCTGCCGTTTTGTCACCAAAATGGCAACCAAAATGCTGTAACCTGCTTTAAGCAATAAGCACCACCTCGCGAAACTTGTCGGGTTTGATGGAGCTGCAGAGCGCCGCCTTGTCGTGCTTCCTCCGACCCTGGAGATGGGGCCACAAGCTCGGCTGCTGAGCCGAAGCGGGAGCTCGAGCGAATCGCTCTTGGTCGCAGAGTCACACCTCCCGACCGGTCTGTGCATTGGCGCGCTCTGCCGCAGAACAGCCCCGCCGATTTGCCTGCTTGCTTTTTCAACTAGCTGTGCGGCCTGAAACATGGCGGGTGTGAGTTCCTCAGATCCCGGCTCGGTTTCGGCCGCTGGTCCGGTTCAGCAAGGACTGAAGGAGGCGCTGATAGAGACACTGACCGCGATCCTTTCCCCGGTGCACGAAGTGCGGGCAGCGGCGGAGGAACAGATTAAAGTGCTGGAAGTGACGGAGGGTAAAGTATTGACAACTAACTAGCTTTCTAGCTAGCTATCATTGTGAACGACGTGAGGGGTAGCACTGCCTAGGTTCATTTCAGTAACTTCATGGGCCTGCGCGATGGAAAGACAGGGTTATTTTCCGGAGATAGTCAAAATAGTTTGCTCTGTTTTTTAAGCGTTTTGTTACAATGACTTCATAAAGTACCAGTTTTAAAAAATTCTGCTAGACAACTTCTCAGTCAAATCTACTTGATAAATTCCTCCCAAGATCCCGGCTGCTGTGCAGGCATCCACCATTTCGGCTAATAGCTAATACCGATCACGTCACATTAACGCCAGCATTTCTCAAACAGCCCGGCTGATGTAGTCATGGGGGTCTAGCGCTGGCTGCGTCGGAACTTCACTTTCTAACTTGTTGAATTGAAACATGCCAGGTGCGTTAGGGTTCATCGCTTCGGTGGCTGGTCTTGTAGTTAAGGTGGGTCTTTCTGGACTAATGCGACTGTCACAGTCTCGCACCGTCTCCGTGAAATGCGGGTCTGTGCGTCGCGCGGAGGCGCGTGCCGTCACATTACCCTGTTCCTTCAGAATTCCCGCCCTCTCCCAAGAATGAGTCAAGGCCGGTGTGGAATCCGGCTCAGAAACGTTGCTGCCGTATCAGCCCTATGGTGTTACCTTGTTACATTACACTGAAAACGTACTGATGTCCCGTTTCCTGTTATCAAATCCTTAAAAAATTCTGAGATGGCGACTGTGCAGTACTTGTGGACTGCATATTAGGCGCACATTCATGACGTTTGCGACCAGTTTTGAAACTTCAAAACCGCAGTGTTTTTCAGTACCGTGTGACTGAGAAGTAGTTGCTTTTCCAGGGGGTCTAGTGTGTCCTGGGAAAAAAAAATTGTTCTTATTTTCCATTGACTGCATCATTGTCCAAGTGGGAAATATTTATTGGCAGACTCGCTTTATGCTCGAAAGGGATAATGCATTGTGGTCTTATCTTTTTTATGGTCCTTCCAGTGTAGACTTTTGTCTGGGTGATTTTTGAAGTTTAAATGCTCAGTGTCTGTCCTGTTCATTCATTGTGTGGATTCTGATGTAAGTAGTTTCCACTACAATTCCATTGCTTATGTATGATCTTAGCTATGCCCAAACCCCTCATGCTCTGTTGAAATATAAGTATATGCACATTTTACTTTGTTGAAGCAGATCCTTATTATCTCTTATGTAATTATGCAAACTAAAATTGATATGATGCAAGTAGACTAGCTATTAATGTCTCCATACTCATAGCTGTTGTATGTGCGCCTTGTTTTGTACTGTATTGTCGTTGGGCATCACGTCTCCCTTCTTTATTCTTACCACCAACTACAGTAATTTGTCAGTAGGGCTGTATGGTGCTGTACTGTTTTAGACAGCAATCTGTATTATATAGGATGTGGTTTGTTGTCACCGATGGCCATTTTGGCTCTGATGACAGGTCTGAATGGCTGATGCCGCGGGAGCTGCAGTGACATCATGGGAACCTGCTGTATGGAAATCTCAGCAGTCGTATTGTCTCTCAGGCTATGCCGTCTCTTGGATAAATCTGGGCAAAGAAAGGGGCGAGGGGCCAGAATTAGTGGTGTGACTTAGCTTTTGTGGTGTCAGGTAGCCTGGGGAGACTAACTTCACACTGAGTCATATCTAGCTTGTGCAGCTGTGTTTGTTAGATTCATTTCAAATTTAAAAGGAAAGCAGACTTGGCAGAGACCCGATGTAGGTATTACTTCAGTGTACACGTAAGTGTTTAAAAGCTGTAGGGCTCCTTAAATGTGATTCCTCTTTGCTAGAACCCTGAGAGATGTTTGAGAGTATTGCTGCTATGTTGCCAGATGCTTTCGTCCTTTGGCAGTTGATCCTGGATGTCGTGTTTTTTTCTGGTCTGGGTGCCGTCCTGCTGCAGGTGATGGCAGAAAGTTGGTTGTGTCTTTGCAATTTTCTCTGTAAAATGCAAAATAGTGACATCACCTAGCGACCTTAACAGGGGCAGTGGTGGCTTAATGGTTAGGTCTGGGTGCCCTCCTGCTGTCCCTGTCCTTTGACAGGTGCCTTGTGTTTCAGAGTTTGGCGTACACCTGGCGGAGCTAACCGTAGACCCTCGGGGAGCCCTTGCTATTCGACAGGTGAGGAAGTCATATGGCTCAGGAGAAACTGTTGCGTTTACATATTTGGGAAATGCCGTCGCAAAGTGGCCTAGGTGTCGATTTTGACCTTTGTATGCTCTCTTCCTCCTGTCCAGTTGGCCTCAGTCATCCTGAAGCAGTATGTGGAGATTCACTGGTGCTCTCAGTCAGAGAAGTTCCGGCCACCAGAGACCACTGACCGGGTGCAGTATCCCTCTCTCTCTCGCTCTCCCTCCCTTCCTTTCTTAATGCTACAAAAGCAAGAGGCACAGAGGGTGACCTGTATCCAACAACAACAGCACCCAGAAAAATAATGGCAATTAACTACAGAGGTGCATGCTTATTAAAACCACACAGGATTGGCATTTTTCCTTTATCCTTTTATGTTTGTGGAACATCTATAGTATCTATATATTTTAATATATGCCTCACATTTAAGGGTTGAATGAAGCTCGCTCTCCAGTTGACTTCAGTGTTGGCACAACTTGACCTCCGTTGCCAGCCAGGTTTGCCTGTCTCCCAGTTTCAGTGACCTGCCAGTGACCATCAGTTTTCTGCCATGGATGTGCTCCTTTTAACTCTCAGTAGAATTATGTTGGATGTCCTAGTAGGTTACGTAAATTCTGATAATTTGGTTTAGACTAGGGGTGGCATGGTGGTGCAGTGGTTAGCACTGTTGCCTCACACCTCTGGGACCCAGGTTCAAGTCTCCGCCTGGGTCACGTGTGTGGAGGTTGCATGTTCTCCCCATGTCGTCGTGGGGTTTCCTCCCGGTACTCCGGTTTCCCCCCACAGTCCGAATAACGTGCTGAGGCTGATTGGAGTTGCCAAATTGTCCGTAGGTGTGCATATGTGAGTGATTGGTGTGTGTGGGCGCCCTGCGATGGGCTGGCCCCCCCATCCAGGTTGTTCCCTGCCTTGTGCCCATTGCTTCCGGGTTAGGCTCCGGACCCCCTGCGACCCAATAGGATAAGCGGTTTGGAAAATGGATGGATGGATGGTTGAGACTAATTGTGTGTGTTGTTGTGCTGTGTTTTCTTGACCAGTAGAAAGGTTTTTTTTACTTGTGCCAGTCCAAAGTGAGTATTGTCTTGATTAGGCCTGAAACAACAGATCATTAATAATAAGCCCAAAAAATTATAATATTAATAATAATCAATAATAAAAATTGGTGGCAATGAATTTTGCATTATATTTATTTGTCTGATGCTTTGATCCAAATGAATTTTCAGGGTAGGAAAGATTGCAATTTATGTGTACTCCATGGGATTTGAACCCATGACCTTTATGTTACTAGCCCTACACTCTACTTATTGAAGTGATGGCAGGATTTTTGTTGTATTTTTTGCAATTTTCTCTGTACAATGCAAAATAGTGACATCATCTAGTGACCTTAACAGGTGGCTTAATGGTTAGGGATGTGCACTCGTAATTGAAAGATTGCAAATTTGAATCCCCGGCCAGCAACGCACCACTGAGGTACCCTGAGCAAGGTACCGCCCCCAAGCGCTGCTCCCCGGGCGCTGAATTAGCTGCCCGATGCAAAATTGTCACATATGGGTTAAATGCAGAAAACACATAACGTTGTTGTGCTGTGCTGTGTGAACAATGACAAAGAATCTCTTAATTCCAATTCTAACAAATTCTAACGTTGGTATATTAAGCCTAGTTCTGATTCACTTACTTCACTTTCCCGTACTAGACACTTACACTTCTTCATGGATGTAACTGGTTGCAGTCAGTGCATACATACAGCGATGTCATTCCACAAGACCAGCAAAGGGCAGATGTACTGCCGCGGGCACAAGTACAAGAAATATAGTGAAATGGGTTTTATTAGCAGTGTTAAAGTGGTTACCAGTCTTGGGTGGTACTGCAATTGCGTCGATTTTGAAAATACCACGTGCCGTGGTGTAAAGTACTATCGTTAGCAAGCTGAATATGACAGAGACCATCTTTTTATTCCACTTTATCTCTCTACATGGTGTAGAAAAAATACCTTTTAAATACAAACCTGTATTAAAATACCCAATTATGGTTTTGAAATAAAGCGTTTCTATGTTTCTTTAGATTCTGTGCTTGGGCCTAACTCTTAGTTGATTGCCTGATCACATTATTAAACGATTATGAAAATAATCGTTTATTCTGATGTGCCTGAACTGATTAGGGGTTCCTCTTTGAATCTTGATTTGCAAAACTTCGTGTAGTTAGCCAGTTGACTAAAAATCAGCAACTGGCAGGTAAACCCCATACTTTACTTTTATTTTTAACCATGGGTTCTTTTCTGGGGAAATCATCATTTTTCCCTTTTCTTGTATGAATTGAGAGTTCCTGATTTAGTTCAATCCCCACCAGGTAACAGCTTTCTCTTGATTTTAGGGCTGACTTACTTGTTTTTGGTGTTTGGCGTAATTATGAGGTGCTGCATCCTAAATGCAGTATTTGTTGTAATTAAAATGATTTGACAAATCAGTGTTAGTTGATGTACACTGTATAGGAACAAGGACCTTTGTCTGCCTGGTGGCATTAATGCTTGGAGCTGTTTGGACTTTTACTGTAAAAGGTGATGAGCAAATCATACAGAGTAACACCCTGTATAATCTAAATTAAGTTGACGATTAATCGAAAGCTGCATTTTCTCTGCTCTTGGCATCGTTGTGATGCCGCCTGTATCTTCACTGCGTGTGTATAATGCATGTCGATGTGTCCGGCTGTCATTGTTTTTTGTGTGTTATCTATTGATGGCTGTGTGAAAGGACTGGTATTCATTTAATGGCTAGTTTGCCCTGGAACAGACCAACATTCCGTACATGGTGTCCCCAGCCTTGTACCTTGTGCTGTCTGGGATTGGCTCCTGGCCTCATGTGATCCTTCACTGCATAAGTGGTTAGAAGATGGATGGATGGTCCCTCTTAATTTGTCTGTGACTTGGCATCTTTGCAAGGGAACCCTGTGTGAGGTGCCACTTCCCATCTGTTTTCCGACCTCCAGGCGAAAGCCGCCATTCGGGATCTGCTGCCCGGGGGCCTCCGCGAGGCCATCAGCAAGGTGCGCTCCAGCGTAGCGTACGCGGTGTCGGCCATCGCGCACTGGGACTGGCCCGAGGCTTGGCCGCAGCTCTTCACGCATCTCATGGACATGCTGGTCAGCGGGGACGTGAACGCAGTGCACGGGGCCATGCGTGTCCTCACAGGTGCTGGCACCCGCCCGCCATCGCGCCACTTCACCCCCGTCCGCTTACCGCAGCGCCCTCCACATTTCCAGTGACACTGCCGGTTTATAGATCAGCTTTTATAGTTTATGTGTCTCTTTATGCTACAAGTGCTGGAAATACCATGGCCTTTCTGTCTCCAGAGTTTACCCGCGAGGTGACGGACACACAGATGCCACTGGTGGCACCTGTGATCTTGCCTGAGATGTACAAGATCTTCACTATGGCGGAGGTACAGCTGTTGTAGGCTAAGAGATGAAGGGTTTCTTTGTGTTTATGGGCATTTTGGATTTTTGTTTGGGTGGAAAGGAAGTTGTCATTGGATGCTGTGATCTGGGTGGTCCTTTGTTGCGCGTCTGTAAGGCTGTCTTGCGGGTAGTTATGGGGAGGTGCGCTAATTGTACCCCTCTATTGTAGGTCTACAGCATTCGTACCCGCTCCAGAGCTGTGGAGATCTTCACCACCTGTGCCAACCTCATCTGTGCCATTGAAGAGCTGGAAAAAGTAAGTGGAATAATTTCGAACAAATGGATGCAATTCATTGTTGGCAAATTATTTCTTAAAGCTAACCTCCTTTCTGTTTCCATTCTTTTTGTTTCTGTCTTTTTGTCTAAATTGACCGATATTGAGTGTCTGTTTATGGCCATGTGTGCTTGCCGGAATGGATATAGAGCTGATGGCGTACTTCTCTATGAATGCAGTTGCCTATATACCTATGTGGTTGTCCTTTTGTCTGTTTAGGGAGCAGCCAAAGCACTGATTTTTCCAGTGGTTCAGCAGTTCACAGAGGCCTTTGTGCAGGCGTTACAGATGCCTGATGGGCCATCCTCTGACAGTGGCCTCAAGATGGAGGTACTCAAGGTGAGTGCAGCTTCTTCCCTGAGTTTTGGAGCGTTCTGGGGGTGTAACGATCATTTAAGCTACAGCAGTCTTCAACCAGCCGTGTTCCCCCCTCTTTTGTACCATCAGGCAGTTACAGCCCTGGTGAAAAACTTCCCTAAGCCCATGGTGTCCAGCATGCAGCAGATTCTGCCCATCGTGTGGAACACTCTGACAGAAAGTGCTGCCTTATATCCTTTGGATACCACCACAGTTATCTAAGCCATCCTCTAACCATACCGTCTAAGTCCACATTGTTAGCTATACATGAATACTGGTTTTGATTAATCATGTTTACAGGATCAGGTTGCAAGAACGTTGTTGAGATTGTGGAAGGATTGTATGGTAGGTGTTTTCTGCAAAATGCCATGAGTCTGATGTGGAAAAAGTAAAAAAAAAAAATAATAAAATCGGAAAACCTCTGCCCCCCCCCCCCCCCCCCGGAGGGGTGTTTTTTTTTGGGGGGTGGGGGTTTTTTTTTTTTTTGAGAAAGAGGGGAGGTTTTTTTTTAAATATGGGGGGGGGGGGG
>JABFDZ020000131.1:26728340-26742540 GCA_019775955.2 Pollimyrus isidori | reverse complement strand
GTGGGCGCCGGCTCCCTGGCGAGGGTGGAGCCAGGTGAGTGTGGGTGTGGGCGCCGGCTCCCTGGCGAGGGTGAAGCCACGTGAGTGTGGGTGTGGGCGCCGGCTCCCTGGCGAGGGTAGAGCCAGGTGAGTGTGGGCGTGGGCGCAGACTCCCTGGCGAGGGTGAAGCCAGGTGAGCGTGGGCGCCGCCTCCCGCCTCTCTGGCGAGGGTGAAGCCAGGTGAGCGTGGGTGCCGCCTCCCGCCTCTCTGGCGAGGGTAGAGCCAGGTGAGCGTGGGCACCGGCTCCCTGGCGAGGGTCCTTGAAGTCCTCACCCTTGTCTCCTCCTGTGCCCCTGACGCTGCAGCACGGTGGCCTTGTGTCAGCTCCTCCAGCACGGCATCAACACCAATGACAAGCGCCTGCAGGACATCGTGGTAAAGGGTGAGGAGATCTTCAACCCCGCAGAGGGCATCCGCACACGCTCCAAGAGCGCTAAAAGTATGAACTCTTACTTCTATTTTATTATTTTTTCCACCCTACGACCTGGATATATGATCTGTCAGGTACTGACCTTTTGAAACTGATGATCTCATTTAGATCCAGAGCGCTGGACCAACATTCCTCTATTAGTGAAGATCTTCAAGCTGATAGTCAATGAGCTGTCATCTGTGATGGAAGCCAACGCTACCAGGGTGGCCTCTGCAGACTGGAGCCAAGGTATTAGTGCCAGGTGGAAAGGGCCATGTGACTGGTGCCAATTAAGTGGTGTGTTATATTAATGTAATTTGGTAGATAAGGGAACTGGCACCTTTTAATTATAAGTTGCCAAACATGCCACTTCGTTAACCCCACTACCTTCCTTTTGGATAACTGCATCCTTAAACAATAGGTATAATAACTATTTAAATGGTTGTGAGAATTTAATTTAATTCAAGAAAAATTAAGAATAATGTTCAGTGAAATCTGTGAGATGCTGACCTGTGTGGTAGGGCTGCAGATTGTTGGCCCCAAGGGCGATTTTAATTTAACAATTATTATTGAGGAAAAACAGGGAGAATGTAACACTGTAAATTTGTTTAAATGCCACCTACTGAATAGAAATAAACTGTTAAAAGAAGCACTACCTGATTGGGGGGAGGGTATTGCCAAATGACGTTCTGTTATTTTTTATTCTGTGGCAAACAAAACATCGATCTATGACTCAGCTTTTATAATGAATTATAAACATGTTGCCAGCCAGTACTTTTAAGATCTCCTCTAAGTGGTGAATGAGCCCTTGAAAACCCTCAGCCTCCACTACAGAAAATGGCTGATCATTTCCATTATTTTAGGAGCTGTGTCTTTAGGAGGTGCTGCTGAATTTGAATATTGATATAGTTTAAATATTGGCCAATTTTTACACACAGGAGCAATGCCAAATATCCTGTGACATTTGTTAACCAGTATGTCATGTATCTTAAAAGGCTTACTTCTTTTTACTTGGCCAGACTATTGGTTTTGTAGCTTGCAAAAATAATGACTTCTGCAATACAAAACTTTTCAAAAAGCATCGTAGTACAGAGTATCTTAACCATAAAAGAGAGTGCTCTGCTCTACATAACAGAGGTGTGGTTCCCAAAGGTGTTGTAGTTCAATGATCATCAAGTGACACTTCCTTGATGAATATTACTTACCTTGCAAAGCAATGTTTCAGAAATGTGTGTGATAACATGTGAACGATTCATCATGTTGCATCTTTACAACTATACTACATAACTGTCTAAAAATTCAGTCACAACGATTTTTCTCCAGGGGGAGGAGAACTATTATTTTCAAGCGAAGTAGGATCACTGTGTTTTCTTGTGCTCTGAATATTGTTAAAACTTGTACTGGGACATTCGGATGACATGAGTATCTCTTGGGGGTTCTCTTATCAGCAAATAAACCGCTGATGATGCAAGAACATTACCGTGTGGGAGGCTGTGTTGATGGGAGTACCACACACTTAAGACCCTTGCATCTCCCTGGAGAGTTAACTCTCTCATATGTCTGGTGTATTTTTCCCCAATGCTGACTCCAAATCTGCCATTGATCAGTCTTTACAGAGATTCTTTATCTCTGATTCTTCTGCTCGCTCTGATATTGGGTGTTTAAATTGTAATTTATGGAACGTCAATAAGCTGCACTTAACTTTACAATGCTTGTCAATCACCCTTTAACATCACTTTTTTAGACAAGTTGGTGCTCTTTTAATCCAATTATTCTAATAGGTAAATATATATATAAAAAAATACCACAGAGATCACTTTGATATTGCCAGATTCTAGTCCCTTTTGCTTGCAAATAGTGATAGAAAATTTATTCTGGAAAAAGGAAAACACCAGACTACATCTGTGGGTGCATCCTTAAGATATGTGCTGAATAGGGATTTGGTTTAGCTTTCTTTTCATGCAATCTCTTACTCGGCTGATGGTGTGTGAAGTTTGGAAGCTTTCAACAAATATTCCAGTCAGAGCTATTACGGTTATTTGATTTAATTTGCTTGATTACTAATAAGCGTTAAAATATTTATTCTCTATTTCAGCAATATGGTGGAAGGAAGCATGGTGTGTCAGGGTCTGAATAATTTCGTTCACATTAAAATTGAATGAAAGTGCAGTCATCTGTAAGTTCTGCAAAGCAGAACTGAAATATCATAGAGAGCCTGCAATACAGGTACATCTTAAAAGAAGACATTCTGGAAAAGAACCTGCGGCTAACTATAGAGATGTGGGATTTAGGCTCGCGCAGTAGCCTAGCCTGTCTTTGTCATCATGTTGACTTAAATTATTTTGCTTGGTATACTTTGTACAGTTACTGTATGTCAATAATCACTGCTATAATGGTCAGCCCCATTACTCAACTGCATCACATTACACAACACTGGGTTGCCAGCTTTAGTCAGCTGGCTGGTATGAGATTTTCTATTCAGGACAAGTCTGCACGCACATTTACAGGTATATAACAGTTTTATTACCTTGTAAATATTTTGTATATTTTGCAAACTACCCCTTTGGTGCTTTAAATGTAGCTGATTTTAGGTTTATAGTGCAATAATATAGATTTGCCGTAAAATGAGAATCAGATGAAAATCTAAAAGTAAGTGTCACGCTAGTTATGTGAGAGTTGGCAACCCTTTAACAATGCTCATGAAAAAGCAGTGGCAGTAATCTTGAGACTGATTTTATATATAGATACAAACATCATGCATGTAGCTAAACGCTTCAGCCAATAAGGGCAAAGGTGTGTCGTCATGGAGGCGGTTCTAGTTTGTGCAGCCAGGTGAGACATCTAACCGCAATGCATTGCGTCAGGATCAAAATGCTTTGCTTTAAGCCAGCGCTGTAAGCAACTCGAATGCACCCGGTGACCAGACTGGGGAAACAAACTGAAACGCGGACTTCATACAGAGGACTAATGACAAGAACCAGAAACAGCTGATCACATGGGGGCACGAGGGTAACGAGGGGGCGTGGCACACGGAACGAGGAGACAATCAGGGCAGGGCAGAGGTAACAAGATCTTTCTTGTTTTGGAAGCCATTAAGAAAAAAATGCTCTTCCTGTTTTATCCTGTTCATTATGTGTTTAAATGCTAAAAAAACATATTTAGGTGTAATTTTGGGGGGCCGAGAACCAATTAATTGGTTTTTCATTATGTCTTATGGGAAAAATTAGATCAGAACTCATACTTTTTAGGATTCGATCTGGAGTCCGAAATGGATTAAGTTTGAGAACTAAGGTACCGCGGTATGTATGTACGCGTGTGTGTTTGTATGTACATTTTTACACATACTAGATAATTTTGAAAAGGAACCATTTCAGTGCAAATTATTGAAGTTGGAACCCAGCAGATTATTGCAGTCCTTTAAATTTGACAATTGCATGTGGATGAAATGCCATGTTGATATCAACGTCACACATTGTGTGGGCCTGTCATAGAGGCAGAATGGTTGCCACACAGCACCACTTTGTGTGTTTGGAGTTTGCATGTTCACCCTGCGCGTGGTGGCTTTTATGCAGATACCCTAGTTTCCTCTCCAAAAAGCACGCAACTTCCTTGAATCATTATCAACGAATCATCAGATTAATTGGTAGTTTACTACATTATTGCTATAATCGATTGTGACAACCCTAGTTCCATCATATCTTGTGATTTCTGGTTGGTGGCTCAAAAATCCCAGATAAAGGAGACATCTGAGTTTTTACGCTAATAAGGCATTCTAACGGCAGGTGAGAACTGCATGATCCTTGGACTGTAAGTGCAGGGGATACTGTGTTTATTCCACCCTGACTTTTCGTTTCAGCATACAAGGGCTTCAGCCCTCATTATAGGCAGTTATTTATTCTCCCTCACAATAATTCAATAAGTTCCACCCACACATACTTGCTGGGACTTTTTTTGTTGTTGTTAAATTTCATCGAAATGTTTCTGGCAGGGCAGTCCATTTTCCTGATGGGTCCGAGTCAGGGTTAACATCGTCTCATCGCAGAAACATTATTCATTTACCCGTTAACTGCACAGACACATTACAAAGGCAAAGAAGGACGTGTTGTCAATCATATTTGGATATGTGCTCTGAGTGTACGGTATTGAATTTGTGCCTTGCTGTGGAAAATCCTAAGGTTAGCAATCTTAGGGCATCACCACCTCTCCTAAAATACACTGATTCAAAATTAGTTTTTCTTAATGGATTTGCCATAAATATCTTTCTTGGTGATGAGTCTGAGTTTTAAACAGTAGCAGTACTATGATAAGTTAAAGTAGCAGCATTGACGTTAGCGTCGCAGCCTGCCTTGGAATTTTGAATATATGTGATAAGAATAGATTAGGCTGGGCAGCGGTGGCTTAATGGTTAGGGAAGTGCATTTGTAATTGAAAGATTGCAGGTTTGAATCTTCAACCAGCAAGGCACCACTGAGGTACCCTGAGCAAGGTGCGTCTTCCAAGCGCAGCTCCCCGGGCGCTGAATTAGCTGCCCCCTGTTATGTCATATTGTCACTTATGGGTTAAATGCAGAGGACACATTTCGTTGTGTGCTGTGGTGTGTCAACAATGACAATAATTTTTAAAAATTAGATGGGTGGCCAGTAAAGTCCCTGTGGAGACAGATACAGATAACTGACACCTTTAGGTACGTTGCCAGTAAGGCTGAATCCGCACTTGACTCTTATGGACAAACGGTACCTTAAAGTCCTGCTTTTAAGATAATAATGTGTGGTAGAGAGTAGCTTGTAATGCTTCCTGTGACAAAAATATACAGCAAAAATACCGTACATTTATGGCTCTAAATGAAGCCTCTGGATAAGTCAGTTATGAAAATATCCATATCCTATATATTTGCACACTTGCACTGAACATCTGCTGCTTGTATGCTTTGTTGATGATCTTTTAGTGGGTCTGCATCTGCTGAAGGGTCTGTGGCAAGAGAGAAGAGACAGGAGACCGTTGCTTAGCCTGTGAAAGGGATGAAACCACTTCATTGATTGATAAACGGGAAGAGAAGCAAAGTAGATCTGGTGTCTGCCGAGATGCAAAAAAACTGTGAGCGGAAGTCAAACAAGCCTTCAGAATAAGAGCACATCTGCCCTGAGAATTCTGATGGCTGACAATCTGCCACAGATGCATCGCATGTGTTTGTGTTTCAGGTGAGCTTAGCGAAGGCAGAAGAAAATCTTTCACTGATGGTTTTATAATGGAAATGGCACTGAGGTGACCTACTTCATTAATAATGTCATTTGCCCTTGGAAATTGACCCATTACTTTCTGTGTTTGGACTTGGTATTCAGATTTTATTACTTTGTCGAAACTGAAAATAAAGAGAGAGGACTTTCGTTTTCAGAGTATAGGTGACTTTAGGAATCATCTGTTATTATGTGCAAATAAAGGCTTATGTTGAGCTAGGGTGGATTTTAATATATTATTAAAATTGATCAAATGACAAAGGAAAAGTTTTTTTTTTTGCTGCAATTAATATGAATAATCCTAATGCTTTGCCAGTTGGCAGTGAGGATGTTACTTTTGTTACAGAGGTTATAACAACTAATTCTACCACCCAGTGTCAGTCACTCGTTTATACTGAGTATCACTGTCTGGAGTTTTTGACTCATGCCAACTTCTGTCATTATCAAAGAATTTAAAGATCTTTTAATGAGGCATGGAACAAAAATGTAATGATATCCCATATTGCTATACAATAGAAGGCCATGTGCCCTAGATGTGTGTATATCAGAATACAAAATGTCATGTGACTTGGTCTCCTGGGAATAGTCTGCCCACTGTTTCATGTACTGTTGGAGACAGCGGTGCCTTTTGCGTCACACGCCTGGAAAACATAATGTTACCTCAATGGCAAGATGAATACTATACACTGTAAGCGGGTTTAGTAGGAAATCCGTCACACAGTAATATTAACAGTGTACCGTATAAAGAGACTGAATCATCGGATTGCTAAAAATTGTCATGAGTTGTGCGGCCAGTTTATTGTGTAGCTCAACTGAGTTTTACTGGTGTTGGTCTCTGCAGATTCTGGGGACATGTGGGAGGAACAAGAAGATGAGGTGGAGGATGAAGATGATGAAGAAGAAGGGCTGCCGGGGCAGCTTTTGTCTGACCTCATTGCCTCCAATAAATACGGTTTGTGCTTTACCCAGTGAATGATGTCGGATAACCCCCATGAGCTACATTAAATGACATTCAGTGGCTTGTAACATTACAAGATTTGTATGTGTTTGAGTCTGTGGATGTATGGAATATAGGAAAGGAAATTATATATATATATATATATAGGTGTATATATATATATATATATATGTGTGTGTATATAATATAAAATATATATGTGTGTGTGTATGTGTGTGTGTATATATGTGTGTATATATAAGATATAGAAACTTTTGTATGGGAATGCCACTTTCAAATCTTTTTTATTCAGACATAATTAGGGGAGTGGAAGTAGTGTTGATGTCCTTGGGCAAGTTTTGCATTTTACTTCTCCACATGCTGTTGACCAAGCTTTTCAAGGCCTGTACGGTTTATTAATTATTCATTAGAGCCACAAGATAGCACAGTGGCTGAAGGGCTGCCAGCAAAATGACATGCCTTAAGTGTTAGACCCAGAAATATTGTCTGTCTTTGTGAAAATGTAACGGGTTGTCATTTCCAGCACCAGAACCTGGCTATAGAATCCTAACTGATGTCTTTTAGATGAAGATTACTATGAAGATGATGATGAGGAAGACCCTGATGCTCTGAAGGATCCCATTTATCAAATTGACCTCCAGGTAGGTCTTCTGTGAACTTTGCGAACCTTCTTCAGTGCTGACTGAGGGTTTGTTTTGTGCCATTTTCATGTTCCTTAATCCCTTTCTGTAGGCCTATCTGACAGACTTCTTGACCCAGTTTGCACAGCAACCATGCTATGCCATGTTCTCCGGTCACCTGAATGAAGCAGAGAGGAGAGTCCTGCAGGCTGTTGGCCTTTAAAACCCTGCCCTGCTCGCCCCCTCCATGCGGAGCGCTTCTGCTCCCTTTCAAGCACTCTCACCCCAGAAAACTCATGCTTTCTCTCAGCTGAGTCTCGCTCTCAGTCCCCTACCCCCACAACATCCTCACTTTTCATTGTCACTGAGAAGGAAGTCTTCACGAGGACCTGCACTGCACCAGAAGTACAGTTCATTGTGGAGAGGGTGGGGTTTGGGAGTGGAGCAGAGGTGCCAGAGTGACTGGACTGCAGGATTGGCTCGCCTCCGAAAGAACTTGTGAGACAGCCGCAGCAGAGAATGGCGTCTAGCCTGTCTGACAGAGAGCGTGTCTGAGTTCTTGCAGTTTTGGGAGTTATCCCGAAGTTTCTCAAAATGGACAGACGGCCAGGGTGTACATCCTGAGATGGACTTGTCAGACACCCAGGCTTCACCCCTCAGCTCCCGATGCTCCTCTGTGTTTTCTGGGCACTTCTGTGGGACAAGGTGCCAAGGGAGGAGTTAGACGCATTGGGACAGACTGCAAAGGCAGTTTACTCATTCTCAAGACATGGGTTCTTTTTTTGTTGCAGTATGAGTTGTGACGGCCTAAGAGACCGTATCACTCCGTGGGATGGGTGGGGGCGGGTGACCTGCCAGATGCCGGAGCCGAACTCCGCCTTGAAAAATTCTGCCACCCACTGAATGTTGAAATGACAATTCAAAATAAAAGGCCTATTATGGCCCAGCTTTTCAGTCTCCTCTCTTTTTTTGTCAATCATTTTGCTCCTGCCGTGCCACCAGGGACAGACAAGTGATGTTAGAGTGAAAGAATGGTGGAGGCTAGTTACTACTAACTTTGCTAGCTCCTTACTAAGGAAACGCACTCCTTCCAATTAAAAAAGGATATCAGTTTTAGCTTGTTGTAACTATCTTATTGCATGCATTTTAAAAATGAATATAACATTGTTAAATACAATTTTTTTTTTTTTTTCCTTTTTTTTTTTTAACTTGCATCTTAATTTCGCTTTCCATTTCCAGTCACATTTTTACACTTAAAGTTGCCATTGTTTCAGCTCATGGATGTAATTAATTGGAACTTCTCCAGGAGCAGGATTGTTATAATGAATGCAATTTTTTAAAATGACAAAATACCTCTATGGATGTGCGGTTTTGCACAGGTTTATCAGTGGTGGGAGTGAAATAGGCCAATAGTGTGTGAATTGTAAGTTGCTTATACTCAAATAAGGAGTGGTTTGGAATTTGTCCCAACAACTGGATGAAATGTGTAAGTCTTGAGTTTTTTTTTTATTTTATTTTGTATTTTAGAGAAGATGTGCTGCTTGTTCTTAACTTGGTTATGCTGATAACTCGGTGTGCATTTATTATGGAATATAATGTGATTGTGACATGACTCCCCCAAACTGTCATTGACCTTGTAAGAGAGAGAACCGTATGGGCATCAGTGCCTCACTGTGGACAGTTTACCAATCCATCCCAACCTACTGCTCAGCTGCTGTATGTCAGGAATTCATCAGTATCTCTAGGAGGAACAGGTCACTTACAGTACATGAGGTGAGAGATCCAGCCCCCAAGGTACTGCAGTGTTTTTTGCTTCCTCAGTTTGCCGTGTGAGCAGTGCAGCCCTTGAAGCCTGAAGTTCCATCCTTTATTTGTACACCGTAAAGTACCATGTCCCTAGTGAAATAGAGAGAGGGAGAGAAACAGTATGCCTTGGGGTCTGTCTCACGTGTCACCTTACATTATATGAAACAGCTTATAGTATGCTCTGAACTGTACAGGGGCGTTTGAAAGGTTTTACAAAATACGTTTGAAATTCAGCAACACTGTGTGTACGCTTTGTCATTGTTCTGAGTAAAGCATAACTATTAGCTTGGGTTTTCTGAGTCCTGCTTTGGAGGACCATTTGCATGCTCTTATTTACACATTGGCTGTGATATATGGATTTGTCAGTCACAATTTTCTATAGGAAAAAGTGGCAAACATATCAGTCATCACTTATTCAGGGTGTAGGAGGTTAAACATGTACCGTTATCTAAAAATGAAAAGATCTCATGTTATCTTATGAATGGACGGATACATATCCAGGACTTGATTGTACGCGTAACTAAACTGAAGAGTCTCTAGTTGATGGAATCATGCATAAGTTATCTATTATGTTGACAGAGCGCTAGACCCAGTAAAAGGAAGTGAATGCTTCGAGTTCTGTGCTCAAGAGTTTTAAATTTGAGTTTCATGTTATTTGAAAGATATAATACAATTCTTTATTTTACTGAGAAACCATGAAGGTTAACTTTTATATTAATGTGTACTTAGATTATTCGTTTAACCTGGTGACTTTGTAGGAGTACGTAAGCCTACAGGCCAAAGACGCCCAAACCTGTGTAGCCATTTGCAGCAGCGAAAATGAGTTGAAACCATTTTAGTGCCCCTGAGCGTTTCAAAGTGAACCTCATTGTCGCCTGTGAAAGTGACCACTGCGCACGCGTGGAGAATAGGGTCCCTGGTACTGCGTGTCCATGTTCTCCTTTAAGCGCAGCCCAGGAGGCGCTTCGGAGCGGTCGCTGGCTCTCTTCCGTCCCCTGGACGCACGGCGTGACTGGTGATCTGTCATTCCGCGGACCCTGTGATGATTGTGGCTACAGCGCTCACGTACCGCGTATTATTAACCGAGCTGGAGTATGGTTTTAGGACCGTCTCATTCTGCCGGTCATAAAGAGAAGCTTGACGTCAGAGTGCGATATTCGGTCTCCTGCATATTTCCTTTGAAATAATCTCCGGACTGCAGCTAAAATGTCGCTTGTGTGTTTGGCTTTGCCGGTGCTCGCCACCATTCTCTCCGCCTGGCAGGGTAAGACAATGCCGCTTTAATCTGTCTCCAGGCCTCGAAAATAACGGCACAACAATATATTCGTATATTAATTTACAAACGCTTCATCCGTACTTTATTCTTAACATATGTTTAATCCCTATCGAATCAATTATTTAAATTTAAGTTGGAGGTTATGCGTTTTGTTATATTTTGTAAAATGATGGCAGTGTCATCTGAGTGGAAAGATCATAGTAATATGTAATTTATGTCGTATATCTATTAGGCACGGCGTCAGAAGTCGTACACTGGCCCGTACATTTAGGATGATTCTCATGGTTATTTTTTCCTCTGTCATTTCACACCAACATGGTGGAATTTCGTGAGTCATATCAACTCCCAAACCCATCTTTGATGCAGTTTTCGTTAATGCAACAGATTTCATATAGAATTCTCATATAGTATTTATGACTCGAAGCCTAATAATATAGAAAATTATTATTGTAATATATCTGTTTTTATCGAAATCTGAGCTTGGGTATAATTAAAACGAAAACATTTCTTATAATACTGATGACCGAATTAGCCCTTCACAGTTCATCTTATTCTAAATATCCAAATGTCCAAAGCACATGAAAAGCACTGTCATTAGCAGAATTACATTTTATTTGAACAAAGAAAACACATTTGAAGTTCTCTGAATTTACGCTCGAGTCATATTGAAGCGCAGGGTACCTTATCAGATAAATATGCTTATGACGCCCCCAGTGAGCTTTAGGCACAATGATTGTACGAAGGTGCGTGCTACCGAATCGGTAACCTGTTCTAAAAAAAGTGTGTAGGTTTTTTTTTTCTTTTAAAAATGAAGAGTCCGAGTATACTTAATTTCGATAGTAACGTCGTGTACAATAGCCTATTGCAGCATGTTACTCGTTAACATTACCAGTGTGTCATATACGAATTAATATTAGAAACGTAAATATTTTAACAGTATGGAGAATATAACTTCTGTTTTTTCTGATGCGTTTAACTGTATTTTTTTATCCGCTTTTTTCTTTTTTTAAATGTTTTTCATGCATTAGGTTGTAGTCTTATAATTCTGAACCACCAGTTAAAATTATTTCCATTGAAATTAACCAATAAATTTGTTTTTAACGACAGAATGAATAAAGAGCGATGAATTGCCAGTTTAGAATGGGTGTGCACGTGGAATCTCACCACTGTGTTTATGATAAGGACAGGTGCCAGATGTACTGGAAACTGCCTTTAGACAACTCGAGGATTAAGAGTTTGTTTTGGACATATTTCAGAATTGAATTTAGAAACGCAATTGCAAAGTTTTTCAGGGAGGCTGAGAGAATGGAATTACTGTACTGCCTCAATAATCTTCAGGTGCAAAAGTCTGCAATATTATATATAAATATTATTTTAGACCACAGAAGAGAAGTTTGATTATACACACATATTTCTACCAAATCTCAATTGTTAATGCTTATCAACTGAGTAACACTGGACATATAAAATCTGCCAATATTTATGCACCCTAAACAGGATGAGTATCCAGCAGCCACACAGAAAATATGTAGTTTCTTAAGGCGCTAATGTAATCACCAAAAAAGCTGTTTGTCACCCTCGTAAATAATCTAGAACAGCACATTGGTTTACAGAGGAGCTATCAGAATTTGATCCTACTTATTCACTCTGCATTTTTATTTATTTATTTTCACCTGGACTCGGGATCCCAAGTATATAAAAAGAGTGAGAAGGTAATATATAATCACTACTGCAAATGGTTCAGCTAATAGTCTAGTAAACAGGAAGGGAACGTGCCGTTTTAACTAAGCTCTGTAAAATAATCCCATGCTTGAGACCTTGCAGCAGGTGGTAGACTGGCCTATGTGGTCTATATATAGGTTCCTCACCAAAAGTGCTCCTTGGCTATGATAAGCCTGTTCACTGATTACCACATTAATGGTTCATGTAATAGGAAGTGTAGTGATTTGTCTGGGATGGCAGTTGCAGCATGGTACCTGTGTTCAACCCAGTAGATCAGTGTTTCCCAGACCAGTCCTTGGGAATTTCCATTCTGCATTTTGATCCCTCCCAGGGCATCCGCTGTAGGGCTTGCCAGCCCAGTCCTTGGGGAGCCCCAGGTCCACGTTTTTGCTCCCTCCCAGCTCCCAGTAGGGGGCCCCGAGGACCAGGCCGGGAAACACTGCAGTAGATGTCTTTTAACTAAGAGTGGTGCGCATGGTGGAGGAAGAGGGATGGGCTGCTCTGATGGTTGATGCCTCATGCTCTTTGCATTTATGGTCCCACGTGAAGTGAGTGCAGATGAGGATTGTCTCTGGTATGTGGACAAGAATGGCACCTGGCACAACGGCTTCGACTGCCCACACCTGGCCTTCTGCTGCGGGAACTGCCAGCATCGCTACTGCTGCCTGGACCGCAGCAAGATCATCCTGGAGAAGGAGCAGAAGCGCTGCATGCTCTTCCAGTTCAGGTGTGACCCTACGCCCGGCACGTGCCTCTTTTGTCGGCTTCATCGACAAGACTCTGTGTCCTTTTTCTAATGCAGCTGAGCGTCTGATGGTATGAGGAGGCTGCAAGGGGAGGGACTGAGGGGCAGCAGGGAATCTGATTCTTAAAATGCCTCTTTTTCCCATCCTCTACAGCCCTACCACCATAGCGGGCATTGCCTCCTCCATCCTGCTGTTTGTGGCCATCATTGCTACCATGGTGTGCTGCTTCATGTGCTCCTGCTGCTACCTGTACCAGCGTCGGCAGCAGCGAGGCGGGACGCCCTACGACGGTAAGGCGAGCCGCAGGCCGGCCGCGGGGATCGGCTGTTTATGGCGTGTTCCACGTGGCTCCATCACGCCGCCCCATCACGCCGCTCTCTGTCCCAGGCGACGGCTGTCGGCGCCTAGCCCTGTTTCCCGAAGCAGGTAGTTGAGGGCTGGTCCGGCACGTTGCATAAAGCTCCTCTCTGGGCTTCCGACCAAATTGCCCATGGTTTTGATTTTGAAAGGGGAAGTCTAAACTGCCGAGTACATGTTCTGCCACATGTGGATGCAAAAATATGAAATTGTGAGTTACATAAATTTCTTTGGATGACAGATTTGGTTCATTATTATAATATTATTCCGGTCTGGTTTAGAATGGGACTGCAAATATTGTACATATTGCCCAAACATACTGATGTGGTATTCTTATACATTTTTTTCCCAGAAACTCATGAAGGTATGCTTTAACATTCCGCGTCATTTAAAGATGTAATGTTTGTCTTTGAATGTGAATCTCCTGTGCTTTTGGCCACTGTTTGAGCATCGTCTGTCGTTTTAGGTTTTCATTTCAAACCGGGGTTTAGTGTAACCGTGTAATGCTTCCTGAGGCAAAGTCTGCAGGCTCCTACTGCGTTGGTGCTGCATGTCTGGCGCGGCACACTGACGTGTGACTGACTTCCAGGCCAGCAGATCCCGATGGCCAGCTACCCGGTGGACCCCGCATTCAACGCGTATGGCAAACCGATGGGGCCTGCTGACTACCATAATCCTGGATACCCAATGGCACCACATTATTACCCTGGCATGCCCCAGCAGTATCCCATGATGCCGCAGGGTCCTACCCCTCCATACCCGCCGGCAGACCCAGGAATCGGCCATGCAGGTGAGAACCAAAAAAGAAGTGACGGGTTTAGTCTTTGTCTTTGATGTTGAAAAGTTATAGCTAAATGTGTGAATGCAGATAGAGGGGGAACCAGGGTTCTGTAGCCAGTGGCGGAGCTAGGAAATTTTCTGTGGGGTGGCCAGGAGGATTATGTGATCATTTTGTGGGTGGCATAAATTAGAACTATATTTATTTGCATGGATGGCTGTGGTCAGACCAGGGGGGGCCAATAGGGTGGCCGG
>JABFDZ020000131.1:26709129-26728240 GCA_019775955.2 Pollimyrus isidori | reverse complement strand
GAACCAGGGTTCTGTAGCCCTGTATGTGAATGCAGATAGAGGGGGAACCAGGGTTCTGTAGCCCTGTATGTGAATGCAGATAGAGGGGGAACCAGGGTTCTGTAGCCCTGTATGTGAATGCAGATAGAGGGGGAACCAGGGTTCTGTAGCCCTGTATGTGAATGCAGATAGAGGGGGAACCAGGGTTCTGTAGCCCTGTATGTGAATGCCGCAGTTACTGGGGCAGTTAGGGAACTTAACGTGTTACTGAGAGGTTGTCAGTCCACAAATGAACCCTGATGCTGTAGCCTAAAGGAAGGTACTTCAATTGGATTTCTATAATGTAGTGTACTAGAAGCAGGGCTGCCTAAATGGAAGACAAGTATAAGAATGTTAGCCAAGCTTAGTTAACAAGCTGTTCTATTTCTTTTGCCAAGTGTCTTGTTTTGTTATAACAACAGTAATTGTAAGAGTAATTTGTCATTTGTGGTTGTAGTAGCGCTCAGGTGCTCCTCAACTTACGAAGGGGTTACGTTCCGTTGAACCTGTCATAATTTGAAAATACTGTAAGTCGAATATGAATATGATATGACACACTTTATTAGCCATAATTGGCTTTGGAAGATTTGGATAAACAGAGAAAAAACATATCGTTCTGTATGTCGCTAAACATTGTATGAGATGTTTACACTTACAGCTGCTGCAGACATTGGGAGCAATAGTGCCCGGAAGCCCACTAGCTGAGAGATAGATACAATCTCAAAATGTAATGAGTACCGAACAGCATGGGTCCTAGCCAATGTGGCTCCCTAAACAAGCATCTCCATTGGGGCCCCCTTGTCCAGGGCAAAGTGAAATTGGCTGGAAAATCGGCCCCCACTCAGAAGTTAGCACTGCTTATGCCGTCTGTAAAACTGACCACTCCTTCTCCTGAATGTGCATTGCTATCGCACTATTGTAAAGTCCAAACATCGCAAGCCGAATCTTAGTAAAGCAAGGAGCATCTCTATACAGGTGTATCTATGAGTAAGATCCAGTGGTTAAGTCCTGATTCATCATGTCATGTGTTCCAGCTCCACCACCGTACTCGCCACCGCAATACCCAGGCCAGTGACTCGGCAGGAGCTCCTGTGCTCAAGGCAGACGAGAGAGAAGAGACTGTATGTGGGGGGTAGTGAGGGCTTCCCTGCCCTTCTCAGTTGTCTGCTTTCCTTCTCTTATTTGTTAGCAAAAAGAATATTAATATGCCCCTTGGTTGTTTTTCCCCTCATGAGAAGGAGCGTGACTCAGGCTGAGCTCCTCTTGTACAGAACTGAAGTCATTGCTGACAGAGCGGCAGTCGTCCTGCTCCCCTCCCCCAAGTGTCACTGACGTCCAGATTCGCACGTTGCTTTTTTTTCCCCAGCTTAGCATTGTACTGTATATGTCTTTTTGTTAAACATTAACATAAAGGGGGCTGTCAAAAAGTTTACGTGCTTGTTTTAACCTGATTATGTGTCGCCTCATTTATGTGTCATTGATCTGATCGTGATGTGACTGAATATCGCTGGAATAGTACTCTGCTCTTCTTTTTGAGAGTGGGGGCTCCTTTGGTGGGAATCAGGAATGAAACCTCAGATCTGTGGTGCACGTTTAACGCTGTTACTGACTGGTGTGCTATCTATTTATTTGACTATGCTTTCAGAACATGTTAGCTTGTCTTCCATACTAGAAGCAAATGATAACGGCTGTTAATATTTTAAATGAAGACAAGCTCAAAGTAAACCACAGGTGTCATACGGTTTGAAACCAGAATATATTGATATGTTGATAGAAATAAGTTTAACTGCAGATGTATATATTGATATAAATCCAATACACTTATACACCTGGATTTCACTGTATTCTGAATTTATTCAACAGTAATGTTGATTTCAGATCAACTATTAATGGCGTTTGGTACTTAAAATCCAATCTAAAAAGCTGACTGATTGAAATAAATTTGTTTGTATTTATTTTATCCCATATTGCTTACACTTTAAGCATTGTAAAGATGACTTTTAATACTTGATTAAGGAGGTGTTTCTTTATACATGTGTATAATCACCACATACAGTTGAAACAATGGCACTTGGAATTTGTGTTTCTTTATTTTTAAATTGTGTCTTGCCTTTGTTTTATGACTAATGTTAACTTGGAATATTGTTCTTTCACACATACGTTTAATGTACTCTGAATGCATTTTGCATGAAAGGCTTAACATTATATATGTATTTTTGATCTCACTGAGTTAATTGCTTTGAAGTCCGTATTAGGTTGGTCCAGAAGGTCTAGGTGCACTGTCACGGTGGGTCTAGGTGCACTGTCACGGTGGGTCTAGGTGCACTGTCATGGTGGGTCTAGGTGCACTGTCACGGTGGGTCTAGGTGCACTGTCACGGTGTACAGATGAATTATTCTCACCCCAGCGGACTTCCTGTTCTCCTTTCAGCTGCAGTTTCGATTTTCACAGCCTTCGGTTTTAAAGAATTGAAGACCATGAGTAATAGCAGTTAATCACAGTTGAAAATGGAGATGTCTTGTAATGTCTTGAACTGAAATGTCAATTAAATATATACTGTCCACCCACCCAACGCTTAAAACGATTCGCCATAGTAGATATAAGTTATTTGGGGTCTCCACCAGTTTTACACACCTGGATCAGGCAGTGTCTGTCTTGTTGGTTGTCGGATGTTTTGTAGTGTTGCCCTGGATTCTCAGTGAGATTACAATCTGGCCTTTTGCTTAGTTCCTGTCAGGCTCATTCACGTCTGTTTAATTACATCCATTCTGCCCTCTGTTTAGCTTCACAGGGCATGCTGGTGGAAAAGAGCTTCACAGCAAAACGCTGTCACAGTGTTCCACAATAGCAGTGCTGTTTCTGTAGTGCTCTGTGTGTTGCTTCTACACATAATGCGTTGCTGATAGGTCAAATACTTATAACATTTTTTCCACTTGGTCACATAATCTTTTCTCACATCTATACAAATCTTCTGAAGTCCTTATTAGGTTGGTCCAGAAGGTCTAGGTGCACTGACATCAGATGATACCCAAAGTGAATTAATTTATCATAAACTGTATTACTTAAAACACTCATAGATTGATAGTAATTTAATATGTATATTTGATTAGCTATCATTCATTATAAAATGACATGGGAATTGACCTTATTTTCGTATAAAATGTTTGACCTTTATGTTATTGGTTTTTAAGAAAAACTTAATAGTAAGTACAAAAGCCCTTGCTTTGGTATATAGACAGAGTTTTACGAACTGTACCCATGGTCTCATACCCATATGTTCTTATGTTCGATTGAGACCATAACCCCATAATAAATCTGCGCATTACTCCTCACCTATTAAACTGATTTTTTAGTAGTATTAAAAGGCCATTAACAAAACGCTTGGTGATATTGCAGGTTTCAGTGACCCCTAGTGGTGTGCTTTGAGAACTTCCAATAAATGTAATCTCAAGTTTTTGTAGTTTCCTCTTAAAATTTTGAACTCGATTTCTTTTCATTTCTCACTTAATCGATTCATATGAAGCACAACACCGGACCAGAACTGTTTTTAAGTTAATACGTATAATACTCATCTATGATCGGTCTATAGAGGGATATTTCCAACTTTCTTTAATAACTTCAAGTTTTAACCACCAGATGTCCTCAATGTTATGTTACGAGCCAAAAAATGCTTTCTGAAAGCATTTCAGGTGATTAAAAATAGTCAACATTAATCGAAAATAAGAATGCATTATGACCGTCTCTAAGTTTTACCACGGGACTAATGCTACTCGACTATTAGCCGTACGGGTCTACTTTGGTAGGGCAATTAACAGTAATCATGCATTTATTATAGGCCTACGTTTATAACGATCGAAGGATGTGGGAGCATGTTCAGTTGTGGTCGAACAAGATTTGAGTTTGTTAAATTATACATGATTATTATAGGCCTTGCGACCATGCGTGAATGGTCTACTGGAAAATTAAATTACTTTTTAAAATCTTAAACCAGCCTTAACCTAACTACCAAAAATGGCTGATATAGACGCTTTACAGTTTATAAAAACCGCTGAGAGCAGTATAAACATTCCATTGCCGTTCGTATACCTTTTAACATTATTTTCAAGAAGACCTGCAGCAACGTTCTTAAGAAGATATCGGAATGCGCGTAAGTCACGTATACGTTAATCGATTCAAGCATTATTACAAAGCAGTTTAATAATTAATACTGACTCCCTACACTACTTCGGCGATACAGTTTCAGCTTTGATATTGTTAGGCGGCAAACTTCATTCATAATTTTCGATGTTCTTGTTTATTTTATGCAAGGCATACTTTAACCTCTGGTAATTTATTGGGAAAATAGAAGAGTGCCCCCTTGTTTGTATTACGCTTGAAAATTTCTCCTAGTTCTCAGCCCATCCTATTGCCTTTAAAAGGCTAAAAAGCTCGTACTAAATTTGGGCATGCAGTTGCGGAGGATTTCAAGGAATGTCAGCATCTCCGACAGCTCTGACGGCAGGCTAATACAGATGTTACTGGCTTTTGCACAGCGCCGCTGCGACTGCGCTGGCTCTCCTCACAGACCAAGTCGCCAGGACTTAATAAAGAATCACCTGCAGCGCTTCCTTGGCTAAGGACACAGCACTCTTGTTGATGGAGCTACAACTGACGTAGGGTTAGAACCTACAACAAAACTTTAAGGGGTCCTGTTTCCTTATCACCTGGCGTTCAGGCTTTTTTAAGGTAGCAACCATGTCCAGGAGGAAAGTAAGGGCACTAACCAGAACTGGGCGCCAGGTGAGCGAAGATCCTGATATTGACAACCTGTTGTCTAACTTGTCACCAGAAGAGATGGAAGAACTGCAGAAAGAGGTTCTTACATTGCCTGACCCTGATCCTGACCCATATGTGCAAAGTGGAATCAGGAAGAGGACCCCACTGGAGAAACAACCTTCAGTCAATAACAATATGGAGCATTCTGGGCGTGAAACCAGCAAGCTCAATCAGAGACAGCTGTCAATCGAGGTATGAAAACCACCTCTGTTAGATTTGGAAACAGTATTAGTTAATTACTTCAACAATAGCAAAATTGACACAGCAAATTTTATTCCTTATATGAGTCATATTTCAGGGACTCAATTAATTGTTCTTTCAGGGGTTGAAGACATTGTTTTTCACTTTGAGCTATTAACATAATAAAAAGTAGAAGCTTTGTGATGTTTTCAGAGTTTAGGTATGGGTTTAGCTGTGCGAGGGTTGACTAGAGACTCCACTATGCTTACAACTGACGTGAAAGCCCTTGCTAATAGTTTTTTCAAGCTTTTATATTATAGCAACAACACTGATGTTTATTATTATGTCACTGATTTTAGATCATGGCGAAGATCACAATCACATTGGGTTTCATTTCCATGGAAACAATAATAACCACTGGAAGCTGGCCCAGGGTGGGGTTTCCCGGAAAACTGCCAGTCAGATAGAATTTCCTCATCAATATTCAACATCTTGACCTACAGGACTTGTACATGACTCAACTTTTAATAGGATAAGATCACAGGACCCTGCTGGTTAGTAATAGCCCCTTTAGGATGTAGTTTTTGATTCCAGAAGGCCACAGAGGGGAATTTTTCTCAACACATATTAGATGGTCACTCAATTATTAACATTAAAAAATGGACCTTAGTCTCACTTCAAATTTAAGAGGAAGGTACATATATCAGACATAATAGTGTCTAAAATGTCACCATGTCAGTTGCCATCAAATGTCAGTAAATTGTCATCAAAATATCTGCCGACAAAGAATAACACATTTAAGGCCTGAGGGCAGCCTGCACACTGCTGTGAGGGAAAAGCTCACTTTAAAAATGATGGAAAGAAGGAAATATACCTCTGGCCAAATTATGTCCAAGTGAATTAATCCTGAATCCTTTATTACAATGAACTGACATACAATAAGGCCAGCATTTATGCATAATTACAGAGTTGTGGATATTGTATTCTGGATACAACAACTTGTATTCAAGTTCAGAAATGCCCCCCAGGAGGACTAATTTAACCTTTAAAGTACAGATATTGTAGTACCACACTTAATTAATACTCGATACATTAAATAACCAGAAATTAAGTGCTAGTTGTGTCCTGGTCCCATATTTGTTCATCATTAATCAATCAGAACGGTTCATGTGTTTTTCGCAATTACTATATTTGTTTGATTTGTAAGTGATTTAGTAAGTTAATCACCCCCTCAAGTGAAATGTTACCATTATTTTAATAGTATCAATATCAACATTTAAATTGACACAAATAAACTACTGAAATATACATTCAACCACACCTGGTGCGTCAAAGAGTCACACGACTGCAAGTGAATACATACAACACATAGGCATTGTCTAGGATTTCAGGGTGTTTGATCTAAGTGATAATGAATATGCTTTAATTGTTGGTGCTAAACGTGATGGGTGCAGCATCTCAGAAACAGCCACTCAGCTGGGATTTTCATACACTTACAGGAGACTTCAGACAGGAGTTAGAAGGATTTACGGTTTTGCGATTGACTATGAATAGTTTGCCAATTGATTATTGAATTAATGGTTGAAGTCAGCGAACAGGAGGGTCACAAATGTGAAAATGACAGCTCAGTACAACAGTGGTGTAGAGAAAGACAACAAGATCACTCTTGAAGCAGTACTGGAGGGACAAATAGGTCCTAGCTAGAGGTATCTAATAAAGGACAACTCGGTGTAGTACAGGTAATTGCAGTAGACAAGTAGTTTGTTCAAGAATTAATCATAGAATACTTCATCAATTATAGAGCATATTGATGGTCTTGCACTATGCAAAACCATTCTGATAAATTGAACTTTTGATTGAAATATTTAAAGCTTCTTAAATTAGTTTGTTTTGTTATTTGTCTGTTTTAAACTAGTTCTGGCTGTGTAATGTAACACCTCATTTAAATGTGGGGATAGAAATCTACCTTCATTATACAATACCTTAACAATATATGATACAAAATGTTTTGTTCTTTTAAAATCTACATGTAAAATATTTAATTTTGTTTACTAGTTTATTTAGTTATTTTGTAAATAAAACCAGCGACTATTCATTATATTCCTAAGACTCTGTGTTTCCGTGATGGAGATGATATGATTTGTTTATTAATGACTAAATTAGACTGATCGAAAAGGACAGGCGGTGATTATCTCAGGAATTTACTTGTTGTTAAATTGCATATTGGTGTTTTAAGAACAATCAAGTTTTACTCTCCAAACATCATATTACAACCTGCTACTGTTAATGTACTTTTTCATCAAGGAAGTATGATGAATCCAAAACCCTGTACTCGTCCCTTAAGTCCGATTTGTAGCTTTTCCCACTGAGTGCAGCCATTCGTATGCAGCATTTGGTTTCAGTTTCCAGACCTGGAGGTCCCCTGGATTGGTGAAGAAGAAGGTGGCATCAGTTGAGCTGTGTTGAGAAGGCCCCTGAAACAACGGGAACCTGCATCTGTGGTGGTTCTAAATCCCAGCCTGTGGAATTCCTTGGTTGATGGCTTCAGTGCTCACTGCCTTTTAAGGTCACATCTGCTAGAGCCACAACTCTGCACTGCAGCACAGATAGCGGCTCGCAAATCAGACTCTTGGCCATCCTGGCAGATTAATTTTCCTTGTAAAAACTGCTTAAAATGGCTCCCTGTCAGCAGTGTAAATACTACAGAACCCGATGCATATGTTCCTATTATGTAATCTTTTTTTTTACATGAGACACATACAATATCAGCACCTAATAAATTATAACATCCTGGTGACCACAGTGATAGTACAGATCACAGATGGAGCAGCACATTCTTCATCTCAGTTTAATTTAGTTTACCATTTTTTATGTAAGCAGATGCTTATCCCTAAAGCCATATACAAGGCTTGGGTTCAGAGAGCAAGGTCACCTAGCATCTGACACCCATGGAGTAACTGAGGTTAAGGGCCTTTGCTCGAGGGCGCAGTGGAATTGTGATTACTCTGCTGGGTGTGCGATTCAAACCCATCACCTTTCACAGGTCCCTCCCCTAGTTTGTGCTGATTTTAATGAAATCTGATGTACATCGTTTTCAATGCATTATTATGTGTCAGAAAACTCCTAGAAATTGGTGGGAAAAGGCACGTTCTGGAGGAATGAGAGCCCAGGAATCATGTCCCATGGTACTGTGTCCTTTTATGTTAGACTGTTGCTTTTTATTGTTACTTTTTAATAGTGGTTTTGACTGGTATAATGATAAACATTTGAACTCTGCAACAGTGTTCGTCTAGCTTGATCTGTCTTCTATAACTGTATGTAATGACTGACTATGTTCAATTTTCTTTTGATACTGTAATAAACTTTTAAATAGAGCGAAAGGATCTCCCACAGGAAACTTTTTGTGTTTAATATTTAAAACGACTTCAGTTCAAACTGTTTTTTTTGTATTCGTATCGTTTGTATATAGCTGAATTTGCAATGTTTAGCTGAGTTACATTTAGATTCATTTTTGATGTTTCAGGATCCTAGTAAAATGTTGAAGAAAAGGTTAAGCTATTTATGAGGTATTGTGCCCAGAATATTTACTGATGAAATCAAAAAAGTATGAAACTGTGGTTTGAAGCAGGAACTTCATTTGCAGTAACGCTTTTTGAGCTGCTGAACTATCTGTAGCCTCTAAATGGACATTAAATGGGCATAAGATGTATTTTTAAAATACAAAATGCATTTTTAACTTATTAAATATAGTAGGGCAGCAGAATCCTTGTACTAACGGTGATATGGCTGCTTTGACTGTTTCAAAGCATAAACTTTAAGCTTAAAAAAAAGGAAAAAAATAGTAACTTTAACTGTAAATTTGTCTTGTCTTACAGTTTGTGTGTGATTTGATGCTAACTGTATAAAGATCGTTATTTAAGCACTGCATTTATTTAGTCTCTCAGATGAACAAAGGGCAAAGCTCTGTGTGTCAAGTTTACCCTTTAGTGGCGATCTTTGGCAGAAGACATTCCAAATAAACGTACAATATATGCTTAATTTTTCAGGGAGAGCCCAAGAAAGAGAGTCTGAAGCAACAATACTTAAGGAAGATGGGACTCAGTCAGGAGAGGAGTTTGTCCAGGTCAGACAGCCAGGGTGAGGAAGTCATCAGGCAAAACAGCGTGTCCGGTGAGCACGACCATGTGCGGGAAGAGAGACACAACACCGGGAAGCGAAGCGGGCCTTCCAACCGCTTCCAGAGAGAGGAGAGCCGTGATATGGAGAGGAGAGAAGGGAGGGAGATTAATGAAGAGAGCAAGCTGGGGGAAAAAAGGGAGGACAGCAAAAAGAAGGAGGAAGGCAGCAGCAAGACAAAAGAGCTGATCTCCAAACTACAGGAGAAGAAAGAAGATACCAAAGAAAGAGAGAGGAAGGATGAAAGCCGGAAAGATGGCAAGACGAAAGAGCTAATCTCGAAGCTTCAAGAGCGAGGTGAGAAGGTGGATGCTAAAGAAAGGGAGAAAAAAGAGGAGATCTGGAAGAAGGAGGATAGCAAAACAAAAGATTTGATATGTAGACTGGAAGAAAAGCAAAGCCAGGTGAAAGAAAGCAAAACGGATGACAGAAAGAGCAGAGGGGAGTCTGCCATGCAACTTCACCGAACAGGATCCCAGCAGGAGGAAAAGGGTGAAGTGACGGCAGAGACAGAACATGCAAAGGATAGAGACGCTGTAAAGGAGAGGGACTCTGTGAAAGAGAAGGACTCTGTGAAAGAGAAGGACTCTGTAAAGGGACGAGAGCAGAGGAGTGTTAAAGGGAAAGAAAATGAGAAGGAGAATGTGAAAGAAAGGCTGAAGGAAACAGAGAAACAAAAAGCTCCCAGTGAAGGTGTGAAGCCCAAAAAGAATGAGGAGCCTGTAGCTGTGAGGAACCAAAGCACCAAAACAAAGGAGAACGATGAAGAAGAAGATGAGGATTCCAGTATGTTTGATGAGCTGTTGGAGAAGGTCAGCAGCAATGACCCCCAAATGATAGAGCTCAATGTCAACAACTCAGAAGTCATCAAAACCAAAACCCTCATTAATTTTGCAGAAGCCCTGCGAGACAATACACATATCAAGATATTTGCTCTGGCTAACACCCGGGCAGATGACCATGTGGCTTATGCCATTGCAGGGATGCTGCGTGCCAATAAGACAGTCACCAGCATCAACTTAGATTCCAACCATCTCACCAGCAAGGGGATCGTTGCCCTGATTCATGCCTTACAGCACAACTCCACCCTCACTGAACTACGCTTCCATAACCAGCGGCACATCTGTGGTGGCAAGACTGAGATGGAGATGGCTAAGGTTCTGAAGGAGAATACTACACTGCTTAAGCTTGGCTACCACTTCGAGCTGGCTGGCCCACGCATGACCATGACCAACATCCTAAGTCGCAACATGGACCGACAGCGACAACGGAGGTTGCAAGAGCAGAAGCAGGCCCAAGCTAATGGAGAAAAGAAGGGAACACTTCAAGTGCCCAAGGCATCGGGGGGCCTCAAAAACTCTCCCAAGGCTTCACCCAAAGTCTCCCCACTGCCCTCACCCCAGCCCTCTCCCAAGGTGACCCCAAAGAAAGCGGGAGGAACTACAGCTGTACCACCTCCACCGCCACCCCCACCACCCCCAGGTCCTCTCCTGGACATGAACTGCCTACGGGACTCCCTGACCCCTGTGTCACAGCGTAAAATGGGAGATAAGGGCTCTGACAGGGCCGGGGGCAAGAATTCAAGGGATCAGCTGCTGGCCTCCATTAGGAACAGCAACATTAAACAGCTCAAAAAGGTAGGTTGGGGAATGGGTTAGTGTGACACAGGTGCGTCATTCCGTTTCTGCTCTACTCTTGGGACGGGTTCACCCAGAAGGCCTTCAACTCGGTCCTCTCTCCCTTCAGGTTGACGTCCCAAAGCTGCTGCAGTAAGGTTGGGGGAGTGAAAAAAGAATTGGAAGAAGAGGAGGAAGGAGGATGGGAAGGAGAAGGAGACAGACATCTCACAGAACCTGAGGAGACCAAAACTGAATTTATGATGGATGGATGGATACAGTCTTGGCACTGTGGAGCAGGCAGCAGGAGGAACACAAGATGAGGCTTGGCTCTGGATGTACAGTTCCTGTCTGTGGTTCCATACAGGATGTGGGTGACGGGTGGGAGCTTGAGGAGAGTGGTTTCATGATGCAGAGGTCTTGCTCATATGCTGGGCATGCGTCAGCACCTTGCCTGCTAATTGCACTAGATTTCAAAGCAGGTCATTAGTTATGTGGGTAAATGTGAATGGTGCTTTATGTGTGGGGTTATAAGCAAAATACGAGCGTTAGGAATGACATTGGCATCCGTGATTTGTCAACCTGCCTTTCAAACCTCGACAGCAGTTTTGAAGGATGATTCGATAGCAGCGGTACAAGCAAATAAGAAGAATCATATGAATTTTCTCTAGCACGGGAATTCTGTACGGGACTGTAATTGGAAATTTAATGTAGAAATTTATGCTGAATTATTAAAAAGGGCTCACTGGGAGAAATAAATAGAAACTAGTGCCAATACGTTATTATCAGAATCATAAAGCAACATCTCAGGCATTTTTTCACACATCAACCCCCCCCCACTTCCAGCTTTTTGGCTACGACTCAGGGTGGAGCTACAGATTTTCCAGGAAATAAGTGGAGAAGTGTTTTGTTTTTGAACATAGCATAGCCTGCAGTATGAATGCTAATGTGCTATTGCTTATGCTCCACAATATATGTCTGTGTCTTCTGTGTGGCAATTTATGTTTGCTACTAACAGTTCAGCGGCACTATTGAACACCACCACTCACAACTAATGTGAATGCACAGATTCTTTCAAGATGCAAGAATTTTCTTCAATTTAGCCAAGCTGCAATTATAAACAAAATAACATGGGATGGTATTTTACATTGTTGCCAAGGAAATGTCTCTAAATAGCTTGTTTTCAAAAGAGAACGCTTACAATGACAATGCATAGGTCTGAAAGTACCTTCAATGAAAAAACGTAATTTTTAAGATCCCTCAGTGGATTTGTTCTCAGCCTTTTCCATTGAAATCTTTAGTCATACATTAATGCTACATTAGATGTATATTATATTCAGTTTTCAATGGTTTTTAAAAAGACATTGAATTAGGTGAAGCTGTATCATACAAATTATGTGCAAATGTAGACATTGATGTTTTGGGCTTTTGGCACATGTATATATTATATAGAGTGGTGGTGTATTGTAAAGAATTCTCAAGTTAGTAAAACAATATTTGTGATTTTTGGTTTACAGCCAAGCATTGATTTCAAGAAAATGAAGTCTTTCACATGTATCACTATGAATTCTTTATGGCTTTCAAAGTAATAGTGAATCCAAACTAGTATACTGACAGTTTTTAACTAAAAATTAAGATTTTTTTTAATGTATCTCTTACTAAGTTACTTTATTGGCAAGTCCATAATTTGTAAAGCAACTCCAAAATAAGATTTAAAAAAGGGAACCAAATACGCTAAAATATGGACATTAAACAAGCCAAATACGACATATGCAGATGTTTGTTCAGAGGAATGGTATCCTATTCATCTCACAGCTTTCGGATAGATGGCAGTAAGACAAATTGCACAAAGTGCTTTTTGGCTGTTTCATTTACCGGGACAATACACTGCATGTGGCAGAAATATCCGATGGCCAGAAAAAACACAGAATTGCAGTTAAATGAGATATGAAAAGAGAGATGCACAAAAGTTTACTTTATTGATAAAATACATAATGTACGTTACATGTGTTACTATGGATCATTAGATTAAATTAAACAAGATCTAAAATAATTCAGATACTAACTCTTCTCTGAAACAAATAGGGAAATCCAGTAAGACCTTCACTGACTAAAGTTCTTATTCAGGAACCAGGTATAATGTAATGGATAGCATTTGGTACATGTCTTAATAAAGCACTTAGAGTACACAAAGCAGTGCAGTGTTGTTTGGAAACAGTATCCCAAGATCTGCTACATTGTACTAAATAAAAGTTTTTTCATTGATTGTCAATACTGATATACAAAGGATGCTTTTGATCTAGGAAAGAATGCTAATCCAATGTAACACATTCACTTGAGAACTGCATGTTCACATTTCATTTTTCCATGTGAGAATAGTGATATCTGGATTCATTCCAGTGACAGTCAATGTTTATATTTACCAGTGGAATCAATGTATTCTCATGAGACAAATATTTCTAATACTGTGTTTTAAAAGCTTTTTATATATATTGTTAGAAGTCACATATTCTTATATTATGACCAACATGCATGTACAATGATACGATGGATGTGTTTGTTACAAAATGGCTGGTTTCAAGTACTAGACTGACATTGTATGTTTGATATATTACATGCTTATGTAAATGGACATGGGGAGTTAGCATGTCTACTGTTTTTTTGGGTTTTGTAAGACCACTGATGATAGGCAAACCAACACGGAAGCAACTCTCAACCTCATGACCTGGGGAAATGGTTAAATGGCATATTTTTGGCTTTCAGAAATGTTCTTATTGTTTTTTAAGGTAATACTTACCTTACGGTTTGACTCCGGGTAGAACAGAAATACACAGCCAAACGTATCCATGTGGTTTGGCCCATGTGATTTCGATCCTCTTACACTGACCCCAGCTGTGAAACACACAAAATCAACAAGGGACCGTCAGCACAAAACAGGAGTTTTATGGGGCATGAGACTGCCAAACGATGGGCTAAACCATCACTATATAACAATGATGCTTTGACGATGGAAATCTAGACGTCCACCCCTTATAACGACAGTAAATGGTCTTCTCTTCTCTCCTTCATTCTATTTTTCTCTACTCCGAGAGTTATTATGTTTTTGGAATGATTACATTATTGGAAGTTATTACACTATTGTCAGTTATTACATTATTGGATGCTACACACATTCTCCCTTAGAAACACATTTATTTATTTATTATAGCTGCTGTTGTTCACTTGTGTATGTTTCAGCATATTTTGCACGCATAACAGCAGGGGAGAGTCCGCTGGCTTCCTCTGCTAAACGACTGCACTACATCGGTACAGTCTGTTGTCTTGCAACTAAATGTTCTCCAGCTAAGCAACGGGCAGCAGGCACAGTTTATGTTCTGGTCAAATCAGCCTCACCCTCCAAACCCACGAAATGCCTATATTTGGTCATTTCTCAAAGGGTCTGTAGCTCATTCCTTTGCTGTTTCTAATAGTGGGATGAGGGCCAGCAGCTAGCCTGGCTTTCTTGCAGAGCGCTCTACTTGGATGGAAAGGAGGAGAAGGTGATGAGGTATTGGTGGGGGGGGGGATTGCAGAGCCACAGCACTGTAAATATTTCCTTCCATTACTGGAGAATATAAATATTTATTTACTGTGCAGGACTCTGTCTTATGTATTTAAAAGTGCTAATTATGATTATTCACCACCTACAGTTCAACCCACACAGCAAACATTTGTGTTTCAAATGTTTACCTGATATTTCCAAGAACCCAAAAAAAAACTTATTTGTGCCTTTACAGAGGATTAAGCTCAGTCGCTTCATCAGTTCCGTAGGCCTTTGTCATCAGATACTTATATTAGTAGGCTAATAATATTGCAGAAAAAAATACAATGTACTAACTTTGATATATAAATGTCTTGTAAATGGCTATTAATAGAGTATGTCATTATACTATTGAATATATGTTCCATTGTGTCCATATTTTTATTTAGATATATCTGGTGCAATTTAGATATGAGGTTTTTCTCCAGTGACCGTTTCTATGTTGTTTCCATATCCACAACATTCCAAGTCTGTACCCTGTCTATAAACTTTGCAGGAGCTGTATAATATTAATGCTTTTATAGAGTCAATGCATTATAGTCTTATAACTGTATTTCCACTTTCTTTTCCTTTGCTGTTAGAGCATATTGTTCAGTAGGTCTCACCTCAGCTTGATTTAACTTCCTCAGGAAATCATGGACTCCATAAGCTCTGATTAGCCTGATGCCACTGAAATTGAAAACCAGAAAAACATTTTTTATATGCGTTAATACAAAGTTGCATGTAGGCTTTATACACGGCATACAGTATAAAGTTTGTCCTGGAATACCACAGTATGCCATGAAGTCCTGTCACATGACTTGAAGGTCTAATTTATATTTAGTTTGAATTAATGTGGGACAATAGTCAACATGTAGCTTGTAGCCTCACCCCTTTATGGTTGGACTCTGTGAGTGTGGAGCACAGGGGTCTGCCAGGGATTGTGGATCTGAGGGTATTCCCTGTATTGGACTGGCAACCCATAAAAAGTGTCCCCTGCCTTGTGCCCTGTCTTTCTGAGATAAACAGACTCACCCTAGAAAGTGGTTTTCGAAGATGGATTCAATAGTGAGTCCTCTTATGTATTATGGTTATTATGGTGCTGTTCTACTACTGACTGCTTGTGATAATTTTTTCAAGAGGTTAAATACATTTAAAGAGGTATAATTGCAACATTTTATCAAATAATTCTACTAATTAATCCCTTGCTGACACAGTAAAGTGTACATCTCTAAATTTCATATAAAAGTCCTATAAAATTTAGAATATTTAAGGGTCATAATCTGGCAGGAAATATACGGATCGAGGTAATGCTGACAGAATTTTAAGTTAATGAGCATTCAGTTCATATATTCATTAGTTAAAATAGTAAAATTCAACAAAACGAATAGAACCTGTGAATCCAATTTTCGCTAATCTTGTTAAAGCGTTTTTTACAGTGTTTTACAAGTTACATTTCAAACACCGAAGCAAAGGGCTTTGCTATAGGTCTATACTTAGTTGGCTGTCACTAGATAATTGTTATTTGCATGTAGACTTTGGCTTGAATTGCACTGAAGAATCGATTTATCGTCTGTCAAAACAGGTTATAATAAAGTATGGTAAAGGCTAGGTTTATGGTATCTAGGATCAAAAGTCTAGGTAAAATCACGTGTCCGCAGTTTGTTCCGGAAAGGCTCTTTGCTGTGACGTTTGCTGTGACGTCAATCAGCTACCCTTCACCGGGGAGGCCGCAGTGAGACAGCCAGAAGAAAATGGAGGAATACGCACGTGAACCATGGTAAATATCTTTTTTTTAGCGTTTTGTCTTTATTTGATTACAGAAATAAATTAACAGGCTACATATTTCCTTAAATAAACTATTCGATTAATACAAAGCATAGTGAAAACATCTTAATACGCTGATATCTGTTTGGCCGATGACAGTGTTTCGCCGGTTGACCTTGTTGTGTAAGTTATCTGCCGGCCAGAATGACGAACGACAGGAAACTTAACGTCTGAAAACTATATAGTGTTTACGTTTCTAAGGCTGCACATTTTTTTTTCTTTTGAGTCCTGTTTTTATTGAGGTAGCTAAGCAGCTAATCTTAGATGTATTCTATCAGCTTTTCTAATATATATCTGCACTGTCGAAAACCTTTGCATATTTATGTATTTGTGTTTGATTTACCTATAATTGTTGATTGAGAACGAAATGCAGCGTAAATCGGTATACTTATTTTGCTAACGTGTTGCACGCTTGGGGGTGGGGTCGTTAAACTGTCAGCATCGATAAGTATCGAACTAGGTCTGTCCCCTGAACACCGTGGCTGCGCTAAATTAGTAATTATGTTTAAATATTAGAATATGCTCGCTGATTTAATCGTTGCCTTACTTAACTGTATACTAATATCCACAGCCCTTGGAGAATCGTGGACGATTGCGGGGGAGCGTTCACTATGGGGGCCATCGGTGGGGGCATCTTCCAGGCAGTCAAAGGCTTCAGAAATTCACCCGCAGTGAGTGTATTGTTATTTATTTTTGGAACTTTATGGCCATTGACAAACATTACCAGACAGTTTCAGCAGTATAGAACAAAACAAAAGAAAATCAAAATAAACCAGATGCTGGGCTCAATTCAGCACATATGCAGGGTACCTGGCTACATACAAGTAAAATAACACTGTGCAAGGACAGACCAAACAACACATACCTGCTTAGTCCATGCATCAAGGAGACTGCCTTAACTAAGAGAGAATAACAGGTGTACATCTTGAATGCAGGCGGTTCTAGCTGTAAGGGGTCGGTCATATTTTTAATTTTGTGGACTTGTCTTAAATGTTGTATTAATGATAGTACTTATGATACTATTGATGAAGTATTGCGGTCCTGGAGAACTGAACTGAAGATATTTTTTTTTGCTGTTCACCAGGGAATGAGCCATAGGTTACGAGGGAGCATGACGGCCATCAAGACTCGAGCTCCACAGCTTGGAGGTGACCATCAGTTTGTTGTATTTATGACAGCAATTGGAAAGATATTTGTTTCAGCAAAACGTTGATGGTGATTTTAATCAGAATCAGAATTTGCTCTATTGGCCGGGTACAGCTTGCATGTACTAGAAATGAGTTTTGGCAGTGTTGGTGGTCACATTCACAAATAACATGGAAGAATAGGAACATAAATTAAGAAATAAAATAATAAAGGAATAAAATAGTGCAGCTCAGTGCAAGCAGTGTGATATACTAACAGTAATTTATAAGGACAATATAAGGAAGAGGTATGCTCAATTCTGAAAAAGATGCATGCAGAGTGAGTGGGGATGGCAAGGACTATGTCTGCGATGATCTTGTTGATGAGTTCAACTGCAGAAGGGAAGAAGCTATTTTTGTAGAGTGTGGTTCTGATTTTGATAGATCTGAGTTTCTTGCTGAAGGCTAGTTTTTTTCTAGTAATTATGTAGCAGACAGAAGTAGATTAATTGTACTTGTCAGGGGTTTTTATAGACATGTCTTGAGGTGCCTGTGTATGTCCACCAGGTAGCTTTGCAGTGTGGGGCGGCCTCTTCTCGATGATCGATTGTGGGCTGGTCAAGGTGCGTGGGAAGGAGGACCCCTGGAACTCTATTACTAGTGGGGCCATGACGGGGGCCATTCTGGCAGCACGAAGTAAGTATTCCCATGACGACCTGAAGTGGATGCAGACACACAGGAACTGGCTCATTTGCCAAAGGCACAAAGGCACAAAGGCATTTGAGAATGTTCCCGTGGAGCGGCATATGTACCCTTCTAATGCCGCGATGAATTTACTATGGTGCTGTTTGAAGGGGATCAAGTCAAAGGTTGATAATGCACCATACATGTAAACCTGGTACTGATTTAGGGCTTCTGATAACCTGGTGTGGTCTGATTCTCCATTGTTCCCTACCTCAGACGGGCCTCTGGCTATGGTGGGTTCTGCTGCAGTAGGAGGTGTACTCCTGGCACTTATCGAGGGAGCCGGAATCCTGCTCACACGCTTCGCCTCTTCACAGTTTCCAACTGGTGAGTGTTGCGGTAATTTCATAAAACTGCATCAAATCGGCATGTTGAAATTCAGAACCATATGGAGAATGCAAAATTGTTGCTGGTCAAGTGGATTTACAGTATATATTTTTGAGGTTTAGGTGGCTTCTGTGTGCAGAATAATTCTCTGATTTTTACGGTTAATAAATTGCAGTGAGAGACCAGTTATTGTTATATTTTTCCACAAAGTAGCCCCTATAACATGTGGTTAAATTGCACGTGTTTACATAGCCCATCTGTGCACCTGTACACCCTCAGGTCCCCAGTTTGCGGAGGAGACCACGCCCATACCAGCCTCACCCTTTGGGGACTACAGGCAGTACCAGTGAGAGGACCACCATTACCTCGCCCCTGCTCACCTCTAGGCTTTTAAAATATGTTTTCCATAAACTCAAATCTTGGATGGACAAGTGACACTGAAGAACTGTGGGAGGTCCTACACAGTGAGCATTACTACAATGCCACCACCTCCTGGAGACTGTGTGATGGGACAAGTTTCATCATTCTCTGAGCCTTGTCTGTTGCATGTACAAAGTTAACCTTCATGCTGTATTGAAACCGTAACTGAGATAAATTCCCTACAATTAAATTTGTAACTTTATTCTCAAGATATTGTATGGATTCATAATGTTGGAATTCTTGACTGTTATTTATATCAGTATTCAAATGTGTGTAGGACAAACTCAACACAGAGATAAACTAGT
>JABFDZ020000131.1:26677681-26688702 GCA_019775955.2 Pollimyrus isidori | reverse complement strand
TGCACATTGACAATATATTCAGCTGATGAGGTATTGCAGAAGAAAAAAGAATATTGCACGATGAATGTATTTTACATTAGACAAAGGGTAACAATTGTGTGTGCTCAATTGTAATAGAGGTAATAAAAAATATTATTTATAAATAATATACAGCAATCCCTGTTTTTTTTGTGATTTCTTTACCCTCATTGAAGAAGAGAGTGAACCTGAGAACTACTTTGCTCCACCCAATCTGTATTGTACACTGGGTTTACTGCCCCTACTTTATATTACTCATGCAGCATATACATTCTGGTTTTATAACGTGCAGGTAGGAAAAAAAAATATATTTTTCATACCTAATTTTTTCATGTGTATTATATGTAGCCTAGCCATTGAAACTATAGTGAAAGGTGTCAGTTATGTAATTTTGCTGGTATGATGTCAGTATGACTGTCACCACATCTTTTAACTGTCTTTTTTTGTTGAGAACCGCTTACTTCACCCGTGACAAATACTGTAGGCGCCACTCTAGATGAGGCTCTGCTGCCTGAGACGCATGTCTCACACAGGCAGGGTGATGCTTTTATCTGTTAACATGGGTGTCAAATCCTTTCCTCAGCACATAAGCCACACATCCGATGTGTTCCAGGCCTAAGTCGCATTTGCATTTTGCCTAATCTGCCTGTTATCTGAAGGACTGGAAAAAAAACAAAGCATGATTTCTTGCAATATCAAAAACACTACAGGTCATAAACTAAATCTGCTTTGCACCGCTGGTAAACTGTGACACTACAGACAGAGTGCATTGCTGGTGACTAAGTTAATTAGTGCTTTTAAATACATCGACATAACCATTGATAGGAAAAAAATGCTCTGTTATCATTGAGTATAGACTAAAGTCTAAATTGCAAAATCGACCAAGAATTATACATCAGAATGATGCCAATGTCTTGATTTTTGATGAACATCAGCCATCACTGATACATTATATGGACAGTTTCTTTCAGACCCATTGCCACAGTGGAGCAAAATAACGTACCCAGCCATGCAGTCAGGTTTACTAACAAAAAATGCTCGCTGAATTCAAGCATGGTACTGTCATAGGCCGCCATCTTTGCAAAAAGTCAGTTGATGAAAATCTTCCACAGTCAACTGTAAGTGGTATCATGGCAAAGTGGAAGCGTTTACGGACAACGAATTCAGCTATGAAGTGGCAGACCATGTAAAGTAACAGCAGGGTTACTGAGTGCATAGTGAGTAGAAGTGCTCTGTTCACTCAATAACTGCAGAGTTTCCACTGGTGTAACTCCAGCACAAATCTGTGTGCTGGGAGCTTCATGGAATGCGCTTCCATGGCTGAACAGCTCCATTCATGCCTCACACCCCCAAGTGGAACGTGACGGATGGGGAAGTGTAAAGTACACTGCTACTAAGCTCTGGAGCAGTGGAAACATGTTCTACGGGGTGACAAATCGCGGTTCTCTGTCTGGCAGTCTGATGGACGGATCTCCATCATGATGTTCTTTGTGTGGAAGCTGTGTTAGGGTTAGGCTCAGACTGTCAGTTAGCTTTATACCAGATGCAGCAGGACTCATGACTTCCAAATACTTCTACTTTTGACTCCTCAGTTCACAGAACATTCTCCAAAAAGTATTGGGGGTAATCAAAGTGCTTTTTGGCAAATGCTGTGCAAGCCTTCATGTTCCTCTTGTTTAATAGTGGTTTTTGCCTTGGAGCTCTCTCATGGACACCATTTATACCCAGTGTCTTTCTAATTATAGAATTGTGAAAGTGACATTAACTAACTAACTTGAGAGAGGCTTGCAGTTCTTTAGATATTTGTCTGGGATCTCCTATGACTTTTATGATGAGTTATCTATGTACTTTTGAAGCAATTCTGCTTGGCCTGCCACTCCTGAGCAAATTTATCACCGTTTTAAGTTTTCCAATTGGAGATGATAATGACTCACACAGCGGTTCACTGTAATCCAAGGGCTTTAGAAAGCATTTTGTACTCTCCCTTCATTGAACTATCAGGGGATTTCTATATGCTTCAATAATAAACCGAGGATGGTTATACTCCTTGTGTACGATTTTCATGTCTGTCAGTTAGTCGGCTTAGCCATTTCAATCTACTGAAGTCCTTTCAAACTTTGCAGCAGCCTTCCAATACACCAGTGTACCAACATACCATGTTTGGGTAATCATCCATCCATTTTCCAAACCGCTTATCCTTACTGGGTCGTGGGGGGTCCGGAGCCTATCCCCGAAGCAACAGGCACGAGGCAGGGAACAACCCTGGACGGGGGGCCAGCCCATCGAAGGGCGCCCACACACACCAGACACTCACACCTACGGGCAATTTCGCAACTCCAATCAGCCTCAGCATGTTTTTGGATTGTGGGGGGAAACCGGAGTACCCGGAGGAAACCCCACGACGACACGGGGAGAACATGCAAACTCCACACACAAGGAAGCTCAGGCGGAGACTCGAACCCGGGTCCCAGAGCTGTGAGGCAACAGTGCTAACCACCGCACCACCATGCCGCCCCGTTTGTGTAATCAATACCATATTAAATAATTTAACAAATGAATTAATGGAGCTGCTGGTGGTGAAATGTAACGGGTCTTTGGAATGGCCCTAAGGAGAGGCTTGGGAACTGAAGCAGTGTTCATATAGCCTTCCAACAGGACATCAGTAACTTTGGAGCACAGAAGAAGTTCTTTTCAGGTTTGTTCCTGTTAACTATGCTCTAATGTGTTTTTCCGAGGAAATGCACATGTACTGCTCAGATTCAGTAGCTTTAAACGTTTTCTTTGTCTAAGACTTTTCCGCGGTGCTGTAAAAAAAATGAGTGGTAATGAGTTGAGGTGTCATCAGGTCCATGAGGATAGACTTTGCAGAGTAGGAGGGAGTGGGATCATCGATCAAATCTCATCCAGTATTGGTTAGAATCAGGACACAGTACTCAAAGTGCTGGCCCACAAAATGATTTTATATGGCAAGTGGCTCCGAGGTCCGCTGGTTATTGGCGGTATTGGTATTGGCGATATTAGACAAAAATCTATCTCTTATCAGTATCGGTCAAGCTTTCCTTGTACACCACTACGTTAACTGTATATGTATTTGTCATATAATGGTGAGGTGTTTTGTGATGTTCACTATAAATTATCCAAAAGTCTTAAACATTAACCTAGAGTTAAATTGTTGTGCAGTCAGACTGGGTAATTAACTTTTGAAAATGTTCAGGTCATAAGTAAGAGGCCCATCCTTTTTTGGGTTGTGGATCTTTTACCGACCAGCTATGCAAATGAAGTCCAATGATTCTGGACGGAGGCAGGGTAATATGATGTCGGTTAATGAGATGTATAGGACATGTACTGTGTTGTGGGTTTTGTCTATTCCTGGCTGCAAGTCATTATTTTGACAGTTCATGTGTGGTGGCCTCTATGCAACTTATACATGTGGACATGCTACATATCAGTGCACAGGTTTTCCCTGTTATGTTCCCTGACCCCCATGATGGTTCCATCCCTTAATAGAAACGACAGGAGTGGGTTTCTTTTGATTTCTCCGGGCAGAGTGTGTGGGGGGGGCTTCACTGTGATCAGCTTCGCCCAGACATACCTGCCACCCCAGTTCTGGTACAACCCATTATAATCAAAGACCTTCCAGGGGAAAGAAAAAAATCAGTGTAACAAGGTATTTCAGTTTGTAAAGGGCTGGGCGTCTGTCTCAGGACTGTTTCGTTGAGCGTATCCAGAGCAGTAAGCATGGGAACGTCTGGTCCACTTGCGGCATAGATGCTCATGGCTAGGTCAGCATATCTCAGCAGAGTGTAATTGTTTTCAGCCAAGCAATCAAATTTGGGCAGGAATGATGCGTTGAAACATTTTCTGGGATTGGGAGTGTGCGCTCAGTCAACCATGTGTGTCTTTAAACGTTTTAGTGCTCAAGCTAGTGGTGTTATTGGATGTAACCTGGCCACCAAAGACTTCTGTGAATATCAGTTGATTGATTGCCTGTACTTCCTGGTTCTCTTCCACTGTATTGCTGAAAATTCAAACAAAATGAACTGACCTAAATTGGCTCTGAATTTGCTTATTGTCTTTTTTGTCTTTTGTCTTTTTTTTGTCGATTATGAAAAATATATAGACGTGATTATATTTGAAATGCTAAATAAAAGCTGAGGGGGAAAGCATTAGGTGCCTTATTTAAACACTTGCTCCATGCTGTATTGTTGATACCAGCTGGACTCTGATGCATGTGCCTTGATGTTCTCCATGAGTTAATTTGAAGCTTAGCCTGTTGGAGTAAATGCCTGACATCTGTGCATAGTTTCATCTCTGCCTTGGCTTTCATCTGCTTTTGTTCTGATTGCCACCCATGTGCTTTATAAGTCATTGCTTTCTCTTATGAAACTGAATGTTCATCTGTTAACAAAAGTTTGCCCCGTGTGGAAATATTAGTTTAATAAATGGGACCAACAATTAACAGCAACCTACGTTTAAATTTATATTTAAAAGTCGATTTTTTAACTTATATAAAAAATTGACACATGGACGAATCGCTATTTGTAACTGAATTGGTTTCTGATTTTTTTTCTCTTCCTCTCTAACAGTTAAATTATTCTTTTCATTATTAGTCTATTCATCTGTGTTCTCAATGTAAGAGTTATGTCCCACAATGTATTGTTGTAGTGTTTGACAAAATTCTGCTCTGATTTATCAGGTTTTTGCCTTTCTTTTATCCAAAACAAACTCTTTTGGCCTAACACTGACTTGGGCCACATTTTCTCTTTGTACAGCACGTGGTCTTCGCTATCCTCTAGGTTTGCTGTGCTTGAGCGTAACAACACATCAACTGTGTTCAGGTGCTTCCTGCTGATTTGAACTGTGGTTCAGCATCCAGGGTCTCCTTCAAGATTTGCATATCCAAACCAAAGCATCTTTCAGCCTTCAGGGGGTGTTTATTTTTTTATAAGGGAATTTATAACCAACAATTGCTTGTTTTGTCAGTTGCATTGTTGTCTATGTAGATTATTATTTGGCTGTTTTGTTTTAAGACAAAGATATCTAGAGTCTTGCGATATATTCACTATATACCCCTGTGGAATTACTTGAAGCATTCATAAAGGTGATGGGCGAGAACAACATGAGTAATCTCCCTTGCTGGATGTGATTTATCCAGGCTTTTGTGTGGGATCTGACTTGAAGATAAAGGAGTTGGCCTGGAAGAGGCTGGCCTGCAGCCACTGAACCCTTATCGCAACCTCCTGAGCAAATGTACCACTACAAATTGGTGGCCTTCAAAGTCTGTTAGTCAGCAGTGTTTCCTCCCATTGTGAAGCATTGTTTCAATTAATCATCATTTCACACAAAGTATAAGTGATTAAAACAAAAACTGCTTGTGAATTTAAATTTTCATGGCTGAAAATGTAGTTTGTTTTACTTGGGGCTTAACATGGTACAGCATATTAGCATGTCACATGTTTCCTGTCTTTTACTTGTACTTCATGCCCTGAAATGATCAGCAGTCATGAGCCTATATTGAATCTATCCATGTCTAATCGTTAGCCATAATGATGTCACTTACTGGCTAGCAGCTTTTTGTCATGTAATCAGCCCCTTTTTTATCATTGCATTTTTATCTATTTTGCAGAAGCAAACACAGCCCTCTTTTATTTGTGGCCATTTCAGCCTCTGTTATAATTACATTATAATGTTTACCCAATTCACTCCTACAAAAAACTCCTTCACTCTGTCATTTTAAGTTTCATGCTGCCTCCCAACCCTCACATTTGTATTTTCAGTGTTTTACCTGCAGGATAAGGTGCATAACCTGAATTAAATAACATTAAAACAATCCGTTTATACTACTGGATGAACTTCTAAAACATAGTAGGTGTGAATGTTACTTTGGAAGGAAGTGTCCAGTAAACTACATCACAATGTGCCTGTAGCCATAATCATTTCTGATTTGTATACGTTTTGTGCGTTTGTGATTTGCAATTGCAGATGCCTTGTCTACACACAAACAATTTTGCATTAAATAATAATGACATCCCATCCATTCTGTCTCCAAGTCCTTGGAGGATGGGTGGATGAACTGAATTTCATGTTTTTATCTTGGTGTTAAGACATCTTCAGGGCAGGAAGTCCTTTTTTCTGGCCTGGAATGTGCCAGACAGCCCATCTTCACACTGAACAGAGTACTGAGCACAAAGAATCGCCCTTACAACGGTCAAGGTCTGTGTCTGGTTCTGCAAGGTTGTTTCTTCTCTTGGTCTCTTGTAAGGATCGATCACTCTTTTGTGAGATTCTGATTCAGAGGTTCTGATTTTTTTCTTTCCCTCTGAAGGGAGGAAATCTGTGGTTTTGTTTCAATTCCCAGAGTAATGGGTGGAGGAAAGTTTGCAGTTCGAAACACTGAAATGTTTAATTTTCTCCCAGATTCACTTTATTTTATGGGATCTGGTAACTGTAACTGAAGTTCCTGTAAGCTGGCTGAATATATGTGTCTAACTGTAAATTAACCTTTTTTGGAACCAAAAGCTGTATAGTGCATGAAAGGATAGGTTTGTGTCCCTTCTAGAGATATTTGTGCTTGTGCATTGGTATTGTTGCACCCAGACTTATGACACAATTATGCTTCTTTAATCAGTGCAAAGAAAAAGAAATTCTTCCAGTCAGTCATTTTGAGAGTCATGCAACCTCCTAACCCTCCCTTTATTCAAAGTGCTTCCAGTCCTTATAAGGAGATATATGTCTCTTTCCAAAAAAGGCTGCTGCTTGCTGATGTCACTGTGTGTGTACATTAGAGAAGACCCTAATTAACCACAGGGCTGCAGGACTTTCCAGCTAGCTGCATTTGAGAATGCTGCCTGCCCCCACCCCTCCGTGTATGTCTGGGGGGGTTGGCTTGAGTGAAGGAGGATCTTTGGGATGAGACATTACCAGATGATGAATGCAAGTAGAGTGGAGACTCACAGCCCAAGGAGATGCCCATATATGGTCGAGCGCATGCATGCGATGGTATCATTGCACAGTGTTTTTTTTTTTCCCCCTCATCTTCTTATTCCTCTTCACCCTCCCGCCTGCTCATCTGTCACATTTTCCCAGAATGGGAATCATTTGGAAACTGCTTTAGTCTGGGCTGGCTGGGTGTGATAGCAGCAAACTGCTGCAGAAGGGAACTGCTTGTGGTCGCCCCTCAAGCACAAAGGAAGTTCCAGGACTGGGTCTCTTTCCTTCAGTTTTTGTTGCTGCTGTTGTTTAGTTCATCTATCTGTCTGTCATTTGTTGGAATCGTCCTACGTCTTTTGTCTGAGGGAACTTTGCCTTAAGCTGCTACGTGCTGGACTGTTGCCCCCGCCTGCCTTTCCATCCCGCAGATGCTGTCACCCTGGCCCCGTCTGTCACTCCTGTCAGCCATGAGGATAGGGTCTGTCATTTGAGGCATAGTGTGTTTCATACCCACCACATTTACACACAAATTTCTGTACTTTTTCTCAAGGAACCTGCTAGCGTGCCTCCATTAGCACATGATATGTTAAGAAGGCTTCCATCCGCGGGAGCTTACGGCCGAAGCTTCCCAGGATAATCCGCCTCTCATTTTCTCCTACTTCTCTCGCTCTTTCTCTCTGCACAGACTGGGATAGCCAGAGTGTTTTGTGGACCGGTTCCCTGTCCTTCTTAAGCCAAGCGGTGGCCCCATCGCGATTTAAATTGATGCATTAGTCATAATTCTGCGTCCCAAACCGCTGTCTCCATGCATGTGGGCGGGATGTGTCACTGTCATTTTGAACCTTATGTCTCTGCTGACTGATCACTTCATCATGGGCTCCAGTATTACTCACAGACCTGGAAAAAGTCCCACAAATAAGACCTTTTTTTTTTTTATATATATCTTTTCTCATTCCCTTATTTGTGTGATTATGATTTTTTTTTTTTTTTAGTTGTAAGACAGAGTGAAGTCTGGTTTTCACACACTGTTATGCTTTAACTCTCTGCTCCAGCCCATGCCTTCTCTAATGAGGCATCCCATTTACCTTGGAGGTAGGAGGTAAGACTTGGGAATGGTGTCACAACCAAGATAAGTGTTCCAGTACAGCAAGTCGGAAAGCCATTCAGCAATACCAGGGACTTGCTTCATAAAGCAGGATTTCTTGCTTAGCCAGACAATGTGTCAGATTTAAGGTACCTTAATTTAAATGGGCTTTATCACTTTTACTTAGCCAGACTACCTTAAATTCAACAAACGATCTGGGCAAGCAAGAAATCCTGCTGTCTGAAACAGGCCGCAGTTCTCGACAGGTTCATTGTTAGTCATTGTTAGCGATTCCGTTTAACACATTACACGGTATTTTGTAGATAAAACCACCATAACAAACTATCTACAGATAATGGTTGGATCGTTAGGATAGTTTTGTGTGTGATTTACATATAAGGATCCTAATAAACCGTGAAAACTACAGCCTTAAGTCTTGTTGATAAAGGGTGCAGTCTTGAATTCTGAGGTCAGGGCAGTTTGGATTCCTCAGACTTTCCAAGTAGGAATTCTTATTTCAGGTGGCAATCCGACTAGGAACTTCCAAGTTTAAATGGAATGGAATAGCATCAGTAGTGGCCAGCAGCTACCTTGTTTGACTCAAATCTTATCGGTGTCTCACTGCTGTTGTCCTGATCTGACCGGTTTAGCTTGGGTACTATGGGCACACTACATTTAAACAATCTCCTCAGCAGACCAATAACTGCTAATAGCGGGCTGTCTGTGTATAACGGAGATCACGGGTAGACAGGCGTCTTCATTTCACGGATGAAAACCTTCTCTGCTGCTGAATAATGAGTTTGGATCCTGCTCTATCTTCCAGACAGCTGTGTGGCTTGGTGACGTGACCCTCGCCCCTCCCCACGATGCGTGAATACAAGCTAGTGGTGTTGGGCTCAGGAGGCGTGGGCAAGTCTGCACTGGTGAGTGTCGGTATCAGCAGTTGGTGATGTTGTGGCTGCTGTTGGGTATTGGGTATGTACTCTGCAGTTGGGTAATGGGTGTGTACCCTGCTGTTGGGTATTGGGTGTGTACCCTGCTGTTGGGTATGGGGTATGTACCCTGCTGTTGGGTATGGGGTATGTACCCTGCTGTTGGGTATGGGGTATGTACCCAGCGCAGTATTGCCCTCCCACAAGTCCATTCACACTCAGATTTTCTCCCCAAATGTTTTTCTGCACACATCTTGGCTGCAGTATGTCCTTCATGCTCCTACACATTGGAAAGAAATGTGTGTGTGTGTGTGTGTGTGTGTGAGAGAGAGAGAGATTTTGTATGTGAGGACTTAAATTAGGGCTGGGGTTATGATGATATCATTATAATTTTAAAGTAATTGAAAGAAACACATAGATGAACCTTTTATGGTTACACATTGAATGTTTTATATGACTGAAATCAAAAGCACAAATTGTTTGAAATGAAAATGAATTATGAAAAAGGTCACATTTTACTTTTAAGGTGAAAAACAAGTTTCCTAAAAAAAATAGTTTGCATTTAGTAGGCAAGTAAAAAAAAAGGGAAGACTTGTCATAGTTTTAATTTTTCCATGTGTTATGTATAATGACCCAAACATGAACACTCTAAGCAGGCTACTTCACTAATATAAACAAATTATATAAACGGCATTTGTATGGGAATGATTCTGTAACAAGTTTTCTTATTCATATAAGTGGTTGGTCACCATAACTGTAATCACTAGAAGCTGTTTCCACTGTATTTTAAATATTGCTAGTGTTGAAACCAGCCAGCCGGGTGATTGAGTTCTTCTCCATGTTGTTTCCTTGTCACAGACTAGTTGAAGCAGAGTCACATGACAACATGCACAATAGTATGGTTTTAAGGGGACAGTACCTGAATACATTGGGGAAAGTATTAACAGATTTTCTTTTTTTAAGTGTTAACAGAATAAAAAAAAAAAAAAAGTGACCGACATTGATTATTCCTCCCGCTTTTCCCTGTAATTCAGTTTCCTGGCTGGATTTACAGTAAGTGTGACCTCATTAGGTTAGCTTGCGGACACCCACCTTGGTAATATCAGCTTTATTCACTGACTGCCTCATGTTCTTTGTGTAACTGCCTCGTTTCTGTCTTCAGACGGTCCAGTTTGTACAAGGTATCTTCGTGGAAAAATATGACCCCACAATAGAAGACTCGTATCGAAAGGTATGTCTCTGCGACCAGCTTGACCTTTTAGCTATTCTATTTTAAAATCGTTGCTGCAGCTCTAGGAGTCGAAAGACATTTTTGTCATACATGTGCGTCTATTATGGGAGATAACGATTAACATTAATCAAATTGAATGATGTGATTTTCTTTTCCTTCCTTTCGGTTGCAAAGCAAGTGGAGGTAGATGGGCAGCAGTGCATGCTTGAAATCCTGGACACGGCAGGCACAGTAAGTGACCTCAGGCCCGTCCAGTGAGTGATCCCAGTGAGGCTCGGCACTGTATTCCTGTACCTGGCGCACTGCCTCTGATTCTGAAGTCAGCAGAGCCATCCCCACCTCTGACCCCCCCCAGGAACAGTTTACGGCGATGAGGGACCTTTATATGAAGAATGGCCAGGGCTTCGCTCTAGTGTACTCCATCACGGCACAGTCCACCTTCAACGACTTGCAAGACCTGCGAGAGCAGATCCTGCGCGTGAAAGACACCGAAGATGTGAGTGTATCCAAGGCGCTGCCTCCTCTACTAATTTAGCCCAGGCTTTGCTGTAATGTGTGGCTGCGCCGCCGTGCTGCCTGTAGCCTCTACCCACCCTCCAGGGTTTGTGGTTTTGCTCCCCCCCCTTTCCCTGCTTAATCCAAGTTAAGGCCATCCCGGCTTGGACTTTCAAGTTATAATACTGGGTGACGGTACCAGCTCCAAAATGTTATTTTTTTTCTTGCTTTATTTTGGCTTGATATGTATAATCTAGGGGCGGCATGGTGGTGCAGTGGTTAGCACTGTTGCCTCACACCTCTGGGACCCGGGTTCTGGTCTCCGCCTGGG
>JABFDZ020000131.1:26648249-26658387 GCA_019775955.2 Pollimyrus isidori | reverse complement strand
GGGCCCCCCCCCCCCCCCCCGGTTTACCTTTTTTTTTTTTTTTTTTTTTTTTTTTTTCCAGCATCATTATGGTTTTATTTTGAACTGAAATGTTTCCATGGTCTGCTGTTGTTGACGTACTGACAAATAAGTGAGCTCAACCAGGACCATGCGTTTATGAACATGAAGTATAGTATTAAACTCAGTTATTGATGTCATGTAAATATGGCAGGGAATCACAGAGACCACAGGGAACAAAAATGCTACTACACTCAGCTGTCACGAAAGATCCTTTCTAATGTGGTTTCATTAGATACTTCATATCTTCATATGCATATCAAATGTGTTTTTTGTTTAATAATTTATGTTATCATTGGAACACATTTTCGCCTGATTGTGTATTTGCACCCACTGGAAATGTGTCTATGGTAAGCAGATTTTAGATCTGTGGGCTGTAGCTCTGTGTTTACAGTGTAAAATGGTATCAGGCTGGAACAGCACTGGAAGTTTATTCACTTCTTCTCAGTCCTTGTCTTCCTGTGGTTTGTGCTCCTTTATTCTGTGTAGTAGACCAGTCTTAAGCTTAATGGACTATTCTTACTCTTAACTAAAAGTGAGGCAATCAAATAGATTCTTCAAAAAGATTAGGTTGTTATGATGCAAAGCTGGCCAGATGCAAATATGTGTCACTCCGTGTGGCACTGCTTAAAGGCCACTAGGGAACAGTCGCCCTGCTCCGCTGGTTCCTTGTTGTTTTTGTCTCGGAGAGGATGCGGTGAGATGGAACAGATATCCCCAGGTACACAGGGGATTCCCATTCAAAGCCCCAGTGTCAGCTGACCTGATGGGAAATCAGCTCCAGGCGTTGTAAATGTTGCAGTGGGAACCCCCTGGGAGGCTGCTCTGTGTGCAGTCAAGCGGCGTCTTGTGCCTTGCAATGCTAAATGTCATTTTGTTACAGAAATGTGATCTCCAAAGGGCACCAGGGCACGATGAGGGCTCAGAGATCTTGCATTTTAGGCCCATAGGCTGCATTTTTTTAGGGGTTTATATATTTAGGGGTTGAGACTTAAGCAGGCATGGGAACAGATTTTAATTTAGTGGTAAACTTGTTTCATCACTCGCATCATATATATCCTTTTACTAGGCTTCCTGTGGGATTAAAGCTCAGTTTCAATCTATCACTACTGTCTGCATCCTGACTTGCTGTGTCCTCTCCAGTCTAAGGCCCATAAGCATAGCTACAGTAATTAAAATCAATGGTATCCTCTCCTTTCCTACTTCCTGTCCTAACAATCTCTTCTAGAGGCAAGTCACGGGATACAAAGGAATGGAAACCAGTAGGTAAACACTAAGCCTGGCGCCATGAATGTGCTGTGGGGGATGGTTTACAGCCCACTGGAAGGAGAAATGAAGAGGAAACCATCTACATACTGTAGGCAGTAAGCCGTAGACTCACAGAAAACCTGAGGAATGTCAGATCCTGTGCAACAGTGCATCCTGGGTAATAAAACATAAAGGCTCACTCGTGAGAGCCATGATTAATCTGGGTAAGAGATGGAGTGCCTGGTGACAAGGGGCACCGCTAGGCTGGGCTGCTTATACTTGATAAACGGAAAGCTGTCCTCAGTGAGGAGCTGGATGGTAAAATGGCCCGTTTAACAACGCTGCTGAGATAACTCTGGCCAAATATGAACCTTAATTATTTTGGATTTTGGGGTTTAATAAACTTTGAAGATTCAATCAGAGGTGATAAAATTGATTCCCCCTTGCAGGAGGGCCTTAAATAGCTGCAGAATGCAAGAGCAATAAACCCACGATAAATGGGCAATCCATAAATAAGTGAGCAAGCTGCCATTTATAGATTTTATCAGTCCAAAAGCATTTTGAGTTAATAGCAGCCCGAGGGGGCTTGGAGTAGGATGCTGTGGTGTCTCATCTGCGGTCAGATGTCTGTGCATTAGTAAGTGTTTGAAGCAAAGAATATTTTGCCATAGAAAACTTAGATCCGTCATCATTTGTCTTGTCTTTTACAATGCTCTTAATGCTCTTAATGGGTGCAGAAATGCCAGCAGAGCAGAGCGGAGCAGCTTTGCAGCTCAGCTGTTCGCAATCATAAATATATCCTGGGTGGTTTGGCTTTGATATCCATTTATCATATGATCTGACTGCATGTGGCTTTGGGCCGATATGCTAAATTTGAAAGTAATGTTATTACCATTACAGAAACAGTGCAGCAAATTCAGCTTTATCGCAACCCTAGCATGTCAGAACATGCAAAAGCAACCAGTACTTTAATGACCAATTTCATCTTGTAATTTGCAGTTAAAGAATTTTCTACATTCTTTAATCAATTTGCACACTGCAAGAAGAAATATTTCACACTTTGTCCAATCAGATGAGATTTTGTTGGGGATTCTCTTTGTTTGTTTGTTTGTTTTGTTTCCGCCTTGGAGCCAGGTCACATTCCGGCATCTTCCGTAACACCATTCTCCTGCTTACACTTTGGCCCTTGCATGTTATCAGCTTATCATTTTCCAGTACGGATTGAGAAAAGCATCAGGAAGGTCTGGCGTCCCGCTTTCCAGCTTAGTCAGCAGGCCATGGCCGGTGTATATGGCCCCCAGCAGCTGTGGCAGGGAAAGGGGGGGAGCTTAGGGTCCTGGGAGCTAAAGACAGCTGTACATCCTCTGAGGCTCCACCAAGGGCTCGTTCACATGAGAAACTATCCAGCTGCACCCCAGAGGCTGCTGGGAACACGCATAGACATAGAAGAGTGTGGGCGTGATGCCTTCATGTTACCTTCATATTACATATGAAAGTGTCTCTGATACTTTTTCCTGTTTCCTGTGTGAGTGTGTGTTATTTTCATTTATGGTGATCTTTCTGGTCATTGTACTGGACAGGAAGTTGTGCTTGCAGTGTGTGTGTGTGGAGATTAGGTTTATATGACATTGTGGGGGTCACAATGATCTCTGAATGCAATCAAAAAATTTTAAATTCCAAAAGTCTCTTATTTTGGTTACTTATGGTTAAGGTTAGGGCTGGGTAGGGGTTAAGGTTGTCGTGAGTTTTCACCATAGAAATGAATGGAGAGTCCTCACAAAGATATAGTTACAAACTTGTGTGTGTGTGTGTGTGTGTGTGTGTGTGCGCGTGTGTGTGTATGTGTATGAGTGAGTGAGTCAGGCCCAGTCAGGAGCAGTGTTAGCAGGCAGTTGCACCCCCTGGCTGGCTGTGAGGCAGCAATGAGCTGGTACTGTACATTTCTCTGATGGGGGAAATGAAGGCACAGTGTTTTTGCTGTTATCAAAAAGGGAATTTTGAGTGGTGACCGATAGTGGAAGGATGATGATCAAATTATGCATGTGTTGTCAAAAAGAAAAATAAATGTGCAAAAAAAGCAGCCAGAGAGAGTGTGTGACACCGATAGGGATAAAAAGTGCCGAGCTAAAAACCCTACAAGCTCACCTTCCCACAATAATTCATTCTAGGGCCTTTTCTCAGGTGTTTGAGTGACCTTAATCATGGGGAACCATGAACTTAAAAGTCGGTGTATTAATGGATTAATTAAACCAGACTGGAAAATTTTCCAGATGACAACCTCAAATAGGAATGTAAAAGTCCTGATTGTAAAGGAGGAAACATCAGAAAGAGTGAGATACTCTAATGTGTGTCTTTTTTCCTCCCTTTAGGAATCAAGGAATCTCTTGAACATGGCAGGAAACAGCCCAGGATGGGGCACCAACCCTTCACAGAGCCACTTACACACCATTCAGTCAAATATGTACACCTATGGGCATTTTGGCAACCCTAATTCACCACAGCATGCTTTTGGACTGTGGGGGGAAGACCAGAGTACCCAGAGGAAACCCCACATTGACATGGTAAAATCTTGCAAACTTCACACAGGTGGAACCCTGGGAGTGACTCGAACCATGTTCCAGAGATGTGAATCGACAGTGCAAACCACTGCATCACTGTGCCACCCCTTACCGTCACCTATTATAATATTTCGAATTATTCATTTTATTACATTGTTATGTGTGTCTTCTTTTGCAGTTCTTTCACTGGATTTTTTTGTTTCTTACCAATTACACTGAAAATAGAATCAGCATCTGAATGTTTTGGAAAGCTTCTGATTTCTGGGTGGTTTATATTTGGTTATACTGAGAATTATTTGGTTCTGTGTATTTCTGACATTTCCTGCATTATTTCATCACATTATCACCTTTCTGTGTGTGCTTGTATTAGATATCATACTTCCATTGCATTGTGGATTTTTCATAAGTTGCACTGCCTTTGCTATCATTATGGCAGATACCATAAACTGACATTTTCTCCCCTTAAAGACAAGTAAGAGGGAACATTTTCTTCTGTCAGGCCAGTGAGCCAGAGTGAATTTAATTGGTTGAGTCAGATTAAGGACTAGTGCTGTCGTTCTGCCTAGCGCTCTTGGTGGGGATGGAAAATAATGTGCTGCAATAGCTGATCTTCAATATACAGTGTAAAGGGCTCTTGTTTTCCTATTTAAGCTGTATTTGCATTTTCAGCTTCATGGATCAGTCAGAAGGTCCTTTTTATTCAGCAGACATGTTAGCCCTGACTCACCCTTTGTAATACAAAACTATATTGAACTTTTGTGGTAGTTTGCGAAGGACAGGTGGGGGTTTGGGAGAAGGGGGGGGTGTAATGAGATACAGTATGCAGGATTACTGTCTATTCCCATAATAAAAGCAGAGACACTATGCAGAAATATCTCCTTATGGTTCAGCGGCAATGACTCTCGTTCCAAACCATTTCTAAGAAGAAACACTGCAGTTTGCATAAAACAGGTTTAATTTACAAAGAATTGGAAACTGCACAAGAACCTTTAAAATGTGTCTTTGGACTTACTGCATCTTGGGTATCTAAAAGATGCAATTTCAATTAGAATTGCAAGAACAGAAAATAAAAACACAAACACATTTTCTGAAGGGCTTCATACATTGGGAAGCATCAAGTCTTTGACTCAGTTTGAAATAAACCATATCCATCTTTGCTCTGCAAAATGAATTAATCCATCTGTTCCAGTTGTTTGGCAGATGGACATTGCTTGGGTTGATACGAGAACGGATATGCATAGATCATCAGATATTTCCCTCCTCCAAATCCGAGAATGTACGCAGAAACACAAACCATGAGACAGAGCGTTTTCTCTTAACCTTTCAGGATAGAGCAGTTATTGTGGATGGGTATGTAGATACTGTAAGCCCCGAACAATAGAAAACCAGATGGCACAGAAATATTGCCGTTGCTATGTCTCCTGTCGGTCACTGGATCTCAGAATGAGCTGTGGAGTTGCAGATCCACCACACCATGCACACAGATCACTTCTGTACCCAAGACCTTTAATGACTAACAAACATCCTCTTGCAAATAACATGCAAAGCATCATATGACTCAGCGTGTTTTGGTTTCTCCTAACAGGATAACAATAACTTATTTTAAATGCTAAAGAAGGGATTTTCTTTACATGTCAACCTAACCACCCATTTCCACAACTTGCATTTTCTGAAACTTGTCCAAGGAAGCACAGGGGCACAAGTGGGATCAACCTTGTTGTAAGACTGTTGTATAATTAGTTTGAAATCTCGTACTGCCAATACTAGACCGTCAGTTGGTTTGCAGTAGAAGATGGACTTCAACACGTGTGTCATGCTGTTCTGGAGATTTATTCGTTCATAGAAGTAATCGCTTACATTTTTTCTCCAGCTACCTACTGAGTTTTGTATGTTCTTGTAAAGTACTTATGGTTTGTCCCTGAGGAATTTCTCTGTATTCAGTTAGTGAGATAACAAATGTTGTGTTCTTTAAGCATTCAGACCATATTTCTCTAGTCAGTAGTTGTGCATTCTAATCTCTGCTCCACAATCTGCTGTTTTTGTTCTGACTGATTGCAGGTGAGTGTGTTTTGCTAATTACTTTTCTTATGAAGGATAAACATCAGTACTAATGCCCGAATTTGGTATGCCTAGCAAGATGACAGTGGGGAATTTCTGTGGGTTGGATACTCAAAAAACATAAAAATTCTGAGGTTTAGCTACTCTGTATGCATTAAATAAAGTCCCATCTAAAGCATTACTTAAATGGTTTTGTGTTCAGATGAAATGCAGCTCAATCAGTATGATTAATTGTGGAGCTATCTATACAAGACAGGTGGCCATTTTCAGAAAAAACATGAAGACAAATGAATGCTCTATGACACGCACCCTCTACTGAGAGCTACAATGATGCAGGTAAGTGCTCTATACTATAAGCAAATAGTTAATGAAGATGCAAGGGCTGTTTAATAACTATATTACAGTATAACAATTAATATGAACGTGACTAAGGATTAATGTGAGTATGTGATTTTAACCCTATAGTAGCCATACCCAACAAAAGTGTGGGTTCTGCTCTACAAATATATGTACAGGTGATTCCAGCAGCATGGCTTGCGGGGAACTGAGAAAGCCTGGCTTCTCAGCAAACCACTGTAGGTATGGTCCTTACATAATCGCCAGGAAGCAGATGGTGACGGAGACCCCCCCCCCCCCAGGACTCAGTACGTAATGCGACTCAGGAGAGCCATTGGCGGAGCAGGGGACGTGCCAGGTCTGCTCAGCACCACGCCTGGCTGGTGCCGCTGAAGGGGCCACTCTTGGCCCAGATGCAGCCTCCCCAGCCTCCTTATCGCTGCTGATATCGTGTCTGGTACTGTGCTCCATGGCGCAGGGGAACAGATGGACACGGACAGACGTTTCGCCGCTTAACCAACGACAATGAAAACTTTCCACCACAGCACGCTTAAGATGTCATGTGACTAGGCGAATACAACTTTGCTTCATGCACAGTGCCAAGAGTTTCTATGTTGCAGGCGATGAGCACAGGAAAGGCAAAGAAGGGAGAAATAAAAGCCGCCAAACTTTGATATAAGGCTTAAGATTAGTGCATGGGCAGTTTTGGCAAATACATTTCAAACAAAGGTAAGTAAGTTTGACCCTGGAATCTTGTTTGTCAGAAAGCAGCCCTGCTGGCTCTCACAAACACTGAGGTTTCACTGATTGTCAGTCACAGTTGCTTTGGGAATCTCACAGTGGAGAAAAATCCCTTATAAATCCGTTCTTTTCCATCCTCACGCACACACTAATCCTGAGCCGTTAGACCCAGACAGCTGTGTTGTAATCGAACACTGCTGTTGCTTTCTCCGCCATCTCTGTCCGCTGTCCGTCTGTGAAAGCTCCTGACGAAAGGCTTGTCTCGTCTGTCGGTCGAGCACAAGGCCTGCCTTTGCTTGCAAATCCGCCCACTCGGAAAGGGAGGTAGAAAGGACTCTTGGGTTTATCTGCTTTTTTGGGCCTCTTGAAAAGCTCGACCTCGGGCCCATCCAAGGGCATCCAGCCGGGCTTTTCCTGCAGTAACTTGTCCCTGTCGGGCCGCACGCTGCGCAGGAACTTCTTGAAGATATTAGCGGTGAGGGAAAACCTCCGGCAGATCTCTTGGGAGCGACTGAGCCGTAATGGGTGGGCGGGCTCAGCCTCTTCCTCATCACCTGTCTGCAACGGACCTTTCTCCAGTTCGGGCAGGTCCAACCAGTTACCGACTAGGTCAGCAAAGATATTGTCTCCCAAGACCAGGGGCTGGCGATTGCGGCAGCGGCTCATGAGTGAGGTGGTCCAATCACCAGAGTCGTCGGTGCTATTCTGTGAGTAATCACTGTCCAGAGAAGGGCCCTCGCTGGAGAGGCTGTGCAAGATGCGTGGTAGGTCTGTGATCTGCGTGGGGGGACTTGAATGCCGGTGCGGTGCTGCTGGGTGAGGGCAAACGCGGTGGGCGCTGTAGTCCTCCTGGGGTACACTGTACCCTGAGATCCTTCGGTGATAGCCCCTTCTCTCCAGGCTGGAGGAGGACAGAGATGATGCATCCAGGCTGCTCCTATGGTGGAGGTGCTTCTCCACCTTGTTGGGTATCCTCCTTTCATTGAGTAGTCCCTGCTCTTCAGAGCCTTGGCTGGAGACCTGCAGTGGTGGCTGTGATGCTGGGGGTGCCTGGCTGTGCCTGCCTGAGATATCCAGCTGCCCCAAGGCAGTCTGCATCTGCAAAAGCTTGAGTTCCTGCAGTGCCCCCATCATGGAATTCATCTGTGCATGGAGACCGTCGCCCGCCTCCTTCATGGAGACCTATGGGTATGGGGGTGGGGGGAGTAGGCAAGAAGAGAGGGAGTAAATCCAGTTAGCTGGACAAAGGGGATTACAGCTTCTATCCTTTTTAAACACCGGAACTCAAGCTCCTCTGACAACCTATTGTCTGACTTGATATCCCGCCATATGACTTGTTATTAGTAGAAGCTTAACATACCTTTACTGAGATCTATCAAACCCAAGGAAGGCTCAGCAGGGGTCCTACCAAATCGAGAGGCAAGAAACACAATCTATAGTCTATCCTCTGTTCTGCATCGATTAAATGAGGCTAAATCTCAGAGAATCAGCCTGGCTCTGCATGCCCGTTATCTTAAATAAGTAGAAACTATTGCAACTGCCCCCTCTTAATATATTATATGCTCCACTGCTGAAGGATTTCCGGGCGGTGAAAATAGCAACTGTAAACACAATTATGCCCCATCTTCTCCACTCGCTACTTCTTTGCTGCTGAGGGAGTATCACTATGGCCAGGCTCTTTGTGCTTTGGCTGCTGTCCACTCTATTTCGGTCCCATGGCCCATATCGAGTGACTGAGAGCCCCCTCGTATGGCAGCTGCGGGGTGGGTCCTCTTGGGTATGAGTGGTTTGTGAGGGATGGTTCAGGCTCGGGTCTGTTCCTTCGTGCCCTGAGCTTGTTTGATGTGATGTTGTTGCTCCCCCTTAGAGTAGGAGCTGCTAATGCAAGCAGAAGGCTGTTAGACCACCTCAGGGCCTATGTCTTGCGAGGCTGGCACTTCCCTGGACAGTAATTAGCACATACTTTTGTTGTCATAAGTAATTACCAGAGAGTGCGTCCAGAGTTGCAATGAAGCCTGCAAAGATGGCAAACTCACCCTCTGAGCGTTTAACAGTGGTCCTGCTCAACACATATGAAGAACCAAATCAGGATCCCTACTTGAAAACAACTTTCGGCATTTTTCAGAAAGACTAATATTGATAATAGAACAGCTTAAGTTTGAAACAGGTAGCTAGTTGAGTCTTCGCATTTCCCCCCCTTATACTTCTATGTGACAAACTCATACACAGGTGTCTGTAAAGCTTTGGTTCTGAGTACAGGATCAACCATTTTTCTGGCACCCTTGGAGCAGGCTATAGGGTCCCAATAATCATCACTCATCTTCCAGGAGATGTATATGTATGTGTGTAAGATAGCGTGCCCCTCAAAGAACTGTCATCATATCCAGTATACTGTATATGCTATGCTGTGCTTTGTGTGTATATATTATATATATATATTTATTTTACAATGTAGTCTGTCCTCAAGATAATACAGTGACAGAATACCTCCTGAGTGCAAAACAAAAATTTTATGGAAAAGTCTTTACTGAAAAATAATAAAATAATATATATAAATAAAAGAATATTTGTTAAAATTAGAAAAATGTCTTGTTCATTTTGTAGATGATGCACATGCACATTGCGTTATAGGTTACTTAAAACAATTTTATGCCCCATCTCTTGTTCTTATCATTGAATATTAAGCAGAAACATTTTCCAACAACACGCAGCCATCAGTCCAGAATGTGATTCCTGATGCCAAAGTGCATTTAAAAATGCACTTAATCATGTGTCAGAATTCATCACATCTTTCATTCATGCACGATTTGAACGCAGTAAGCCAGAGAAAACGCATGCCATTGGCTTACCTTGTTAATGCTCGCGGCCTCTCCCCGCTCGCCTGTCCTCTGTCCTCACACACCGCCTGTCTGTCCTATATGAAGCTGTCTGCCCCCCCGATTGGCTGCGTCTACACTTTAATCCCGAATGGAGGGGCGTGCTTACTCAAGAAGACTTGATAGACAGTGAGAGGGTGGGAGTCGCGGGCATAGGGAGCAAGGGGGTGCCGTGGGGGGGGCGGGGCGGTTTTGAGATGGCGGTGGATTAAGAGAGCAGGGTGTGTTAAGAACAATACAGGCGGCAGGAGGGGCGCGAGGTGA
>JABFDZ020000131.1:26636984-26648149 GCA_019775955.2 Pollimyrus isidori | reverse complement strand
GTGGGTGCCGGTGCGTTCGGCCGCCGGGGGGGCACCGGGGGGGCCTGGGGGGGGGTGGCAGGGAGGCCATATGCTCAGATGGCTGAGTTGTTCCTAAGCTTGATTCAATTACAGGGTTCCTCATGACAAAGTGTTTTTTTTTCTGGAGGGGGACTGGATGTAACAGAAAAATGTTTCCTAACACCGGCAGCAGGAGGCACAGAAACTGACTTTTATGAATGAAAGGCTACAGAGACCCTGGTGTTGTGATCTTCAGGGGAAAAATTACTGAAGTACCGATTTAAAAATACACTTGTAATGGAATTTTGTACCTTGTGTCAATAGTAGTCTGTGTCCAATAAAAATGCTCACCATCATTACTATGGAAACCTCTGTTCTACCGAGTAATGTGTCATAAACTCATCTGAATAAATGTGTTCCTGCAGCATGTTCTTCCAGTTAAGCAGTCAGTCGACTCTAATAATTTGATAACTAACTCTGTGACTTAAGTACTGCTTGTCAAGAGTATCATCCCCCTCCCCTTCATACACAAGTTTGTAAAAGGCAAAAATATTGGAAGCTGGGTCAGCAATTAGTAGTTTATGGGCACAGTCACTGGTGTGGTCACTTTAGGACCATGAAAAATGAGGGCAGACCCTGTTCCGCAGTCGGCCCTTATTTAAACCTGGAAATTCCACACATTCAAGTGGGGCGAATTCCTAGGCCGTAATCCGAGCCCGGAGAACAGCCCAGTCCGGTGATTTTGGTAAATTTGTGAGCATAGTTGTCAGCTTGAGTTGCAGAGCATACATGGGTCAGTGGATGGAATACTCAGGGGTGACCCAATTAAAAGTAACACAACTGGTCTTGTTAATCACTGGTCTCCAGTAACAAGGATGGTTCCACACATGATAATTACCAGGGCTGCAGTAATTGCTGCCATCAGGTTGTCGTCTCTGTATTTCCCCACGTAGCACACATGCGTGTCACCATTAGGAGTGATTAGACAGCTTCGGAAATGGTGTATAATTACTGTTTACATGGGTCTACATATGTTACATGGGCATTATTACTTGCACTGTCATAGCATGGTATTATGGGTAGCTCATCTTTTTGTGTCCTTCAGTCTGAACACATATGAATTATTAAAGAAATCTTAATTTTTTCCCCTGACTTGGTACGGTCAAGCTTGCCCTATGGAGACAAGAAACATCACTCAAGTCCCTGCTCTCCCGTCTGTTACTCTCAGACATCCCTCAAGATGGGCGTTGTTTACCGCACCCTCATTTGCCTGCCATGTTAATAATTCAAACGCACACTGCAGAACCCGGCTGACCAATCACAGCCATCCGCATGAGCTATAGACGACAAGCCTGAAACCTTGCGCCACAGATGCCATATTTTCTACTGTTTCCCATAAAAGGCCAGGATTCTGGTTTCCTCCATATCCCACGGCCTTTTTACCCTTGTGATTTTCAGCATTCTTCCTCTGTCATTGCTCCTGCCCTTACTGGTTTGTAAATCTTGATTACATTTCTAAAATACATCTATCGGCCAACTCTTACCACCTGAACTGGTCAAGAACTTCATGTTTTAAGTTGTTAGCTTAGAGAGACCATGGCAGCTGTGTGTGACGTTTGCGCTTATTTGCTAAGTTGGCAGACAGGCCACATGTCGTGCCAAAGGCCGACCGCTGTGATTTCTCATTCCGGTGAGAGTTGCTGTTGTTGTCCGTCCTTCGCTGAACTGTGCACTTCCTTCCTGTCCAACTTACTGACCTCCATCAGAAGTTTAGCAGTGAGAACATTCTACTACTGCCCTGTAGGTCCCACTGAATTAAAGTTTTCTAATGAGAACATTACTGGAAAGTTTTTGCGGGGTGCAAAATTTCTGTTTCTGTGTTAGAAAATAATGTATTTCTTTTTGTTGAGACAATTCAGAACAGCCTTTGATAGCCAACATAACATTGTAAGGCATCTGAGTGTTTGAGTCACTTTTATCCTTACTAGTGTACAGTGCATCTTCCTAGCAAAGACACACCACATAATTATACACTGGGGTCTGGCAGCAGCTTTAAAGTGGCTAAGAAATAGCCTGCAGCACTCTAATCAAAGCTAGAAGTGCTTATTAAAGGTTCTCTCACCAAAAGAAACCAGTGCTTTCTGCATGTATGTTTCATTTTAACTATATGATTTAAGCATATGATTTAAGTTATCTGAATCTGTTGTTGATAAAATGACTATATATAAAATATGAGATGGGCTCTTCATTCCTTATGAGTTTAATTAAGGGGTTAAAAAAGGCAAAGCCCCAATCGCTGAGCATGACTGAGCACAGACGCCACATCTTCACGCGCTTGTGTGTGTGCTCCTACTGTACCTGCCTGTCTACGCCACATTCTCACCAACTTTTTTACAAAATCCCTTTCGAAGCATGCAAAGGTGGTGGTGGTGAAGTTGGGTACAAGTGCCCAGAGGTAGAAAGTTTAGGTTCAGAAAGTACAAATGCCGACCAAGGCTTCGTTTCTACCAACCTGTTCAGTTCACTGTGACTGTGACTCTTCATACTCAGCCGGCTGGTAGAAACAAAATCTTGGTCTGGATTTGTATTTCCTGAACCTCTATTTCCCCCGTCTGCGGATGCCTGTAACTACCTGAAGAAGAGGACACATGGTACTTGGGTAAAAGGGATGAGATGTTTAATAGTGTACAACTGCTAGGATGAAAGGGCTGCATGGGTCAGAGAGGGCAGCGTCGTCTTGGTGCCAGGGGACATACCAGTGTCTGCCACCCTGTCTGACATACTGCCCCCATGAGTCAGGCCTGACTAACTGCAGGCAGGGTCACTTGGCAGTCAGCTGTTGTGAAACACGCCTCAGCTACAACATGAATATGCCGTTTCAATGCTTTAAGAGTGAAATGGGAATGAACTCTGCATAGCTACTGAGTTCAAATTTAATGCCCTTATGTCTATTATACACTGATATTTCCTGTCTGGCAATCTATAAACGGGTTCAGTAAAATAGCAGTGAAATTTTACCAACAGCCAACAGTATGACTGGTGTTTCCAAAGCTTAATTTCCATTATGGGCACCTACACATGTGCATGCAGAGTCAAGCTGATCTATCTTAAAATGCCACCAGAAAGTGGCACCTTGCTGTTTGGTTGTCATGGCCTGCCATGTGATGGATGCTCTTTGTCATAAACAGCTTGCCAACAGTACAAAGCATATATTTCAAGGTCTAATCACTATTACCATTAAATAGGCACTTTTCTGGGTCTTTCTGCGCATGTATTATCTGCCTTGCTTGTGCATCCCTTTGGAGAAAAGTGTCTGCTAAATAAACAAATGTAAAGATAGGGGCTCATACAGGGCCATTGAATATGCTACTTCTGCTATGTTCTTTCCAGTTTGGAACTGGTGCATGAGTGGAAGCTGAAAGTGGACACTGGGTGATCTGTGAAGCATTCTATATGAAAACCTATAGTCAAGCTTCTCCAAGGCCAGTAGAAAAGGCAACAGCAGACTGCTATCTTGAAGGCCGCTTGCTGCACCTCCATACCCATGTCTGTACCACAGGTATGCCCGGAAAAAACAACCATTCAGGCTTGCACCACAAAAAGAGCCCATCTCTCTTTAACATGATGCTTTGGCGGAATGTTTGTTGCTGCGGCACAATGGGTATGTTAACTCCACGATTCGTGACAGTCCTTCTGTCCTCCTAATCATGACCATGAGGGATGCCTTGGGCACAATAAATGCCCACAAGGCCTGGCTGCTTTTGACCCTGGCTGGGTTTAGCAAGGGGTGGGGGGAGTTACTGGGGGAAAGGAGAATACTGTACTGACCACAAGCCAGGGTCAGGCTCCCACGTGTGCCTGCAGTGGCGTCTGACCTTGGGGGGCTGTGCCCGGTTATGTATCCGCGTGGCATTCCGGCCTGAGCGACAGCGGCAGCTGAGCCGCGGTGCCCAGTGCCGACGAGGATGGAAAAGTGAGAGTCGTGCCCGGATCAAAGGCCCCCATTTGTTTGGGCAGCGACATACTGGAGTGCATTTCACACGCCCACAGCGCCTGGGGAAATGTCACGTGGCCCTTGCGTGTCTCTGTGGGCCAGTAAGGCCGGGTTGGGTGACAGAGCCAGAGGTCACAGGGGGTCCTGAGACGGAAGTCACTGCTCTGGCTGTCTGGCCTGAGGCACGTCGCTCCCAGGATAGACATTCAGGGTATAAGCAGCCTCTATCAAACAGGAAATCTTATTATAATATGTGTACAAGTTCAGCGGCTGGCAAAGTCCGATACACTATACACTATATGTGTATCGGATTCAATAACATTTAATAACATTAAAAAAGACCCTATCTGAACCACCACCCACTATCCAAATCCTTACTGGGTCGCGGGGCCTATCTGAACCATAAGCATTAAAAAAAAATGAATTACTGATGAAATGATATATATAATTTTGACCAAAGTATTAATTTATAAATGTATAAATCTACTGGGTATGACTGTTATTTTGGGGGTCATTGGCTGAAAAGTTTGGAAACTCGGGTACTAGATGTTTTAAGGTGCACATGGGTGACTATTCTTTCATCTACCAGCAGGGGTGTAGAAACCGGGGGGATAGGGGAGTATGGACCCCCCAAAATGTTATTTGCCGTCATCTGTCAGCCCCAAAAATAGACCTTTTCATTGAAATGATAAAGCTGCTTCCACTCAATATCAAAGCTTCTCCTTATGCCCTTGGCTGCAAGCAAATAAGATTAACGTAGTGCTCACCGAAATTGCTTAATTCAGTAAAAATTGAAATTGATAACAAAAATAATGACTTTGATATGATTTGTTTATAAAAAACTATATACTGCATTAGAATCAACCAGTAATTTTAAGTGAATCATTCAAGTCGTAATAAATTGAATCCCCAAATTATAATTTTAGGAAAGCTGCTCTAGTTGAGTTTAAAAGCTCATTTACAAGCAGTCTAATTAGGTCCTTTTTAATTAGTAACACCTTTGCAATAACATGAAACACCAAACATTTATCGTCAGTCTCCCTCCCTTTTTGTGCAAATGATTATAATTTCAATTAATAGGAAAATGGCAAAAGCAGAACTGAATGAATCTGTCAAAAAATGACACTGACAAATACAATGTTAAACATTCATGAAACATTTTTGCAGAATAAAGCCAGTGTCCCAAGACTTTCTTTGAACACTGTATAATGGAAGATAATAGTGGACAAGGTACTGCACCTCTAAAGCAACTGGGCCAGTTATCGCTGGTGCCAGTGGTGCCAATGGAGCTGTGGCATAAAGATCCTCCGTACCAGCATCCACCTGGGCTGAGCCGAGAGCTCAGCCACCCCCCGGGTGGGCAATGAACGGACAGAACTGCAAGACTGCCGGCGCCCCGGGATCTATCCGTGCCAGTTCTGGGCTGCCTCCCGCGGTCCCTGCCTTGGCAGCAGCGAGTGGAATGGTACGACTCTTGCCAGTGTGGGCACAGGGACATGTGGCATCTTTGGCATGCCTGCTCCTCCCAACCTCGAACAGATTGCACCTGGGATGGGGGGGGGGGTTCTTTTTAAATGAACACCTGCTTCAGATCTCTCTCTCGCTGTCAGTTTAATCAGGCTTTGTTTGTTCCTTTTTTGTCATGTGACCGCCGGACATGACAGCCCACTCTTCCCAGAATTCCAAATCTTGTCACATCACAGGATTCATATTGATGCAGCCCTAAAATTACCCACCACGGGCAATAAAATTTAGCTTAGCTCTGGATTTGGAGCACGGTATGTACAGGACTCACTTCACAGGCCTAGAACTGTATGAGTGAGCATCAGTACTTTTACCATCAATGCAGAAAGGTCAAGTTTATACATTATAGTCGGATACATGTATAATTGAACAAAACTGCTGCACCCATTAAGTTTTTTTAAAAGACACGGTAGACTGTTTGCTGAGGATGATGAACTGTCAAGACATTATCTCACCTCCCTGTTCCTACTCTGACCGGCAGCTTTCCAGCATACTCAACATATTTTTAACATCAATGACGTCACCACATGTTGCCTAATGTAAACAACCAGGCATTCAAGATCTTAATAAGCAAGACCCACCGCTAAGCACTGGAAGTTCATGTTGTGTCACTGAGAATGAGTGCAGCTATTTCCGGGGAAGAAATACATAAGTAATACAGCCTTTATTAATATTACATTTGACTAGCATAAGATTTTAGGAAGCAACTTACTGTATGCAGCATAATTTTACATAATCATATATAATTTCAGATTGTTCATATTTTTCTGTTTTCCAGATCAAGGTTTTTGAAACGTGTGTAAGTTCCTTATAAAAGCAGAAAAATATTTAATTTCATTTAGGGGAGGCATGACATCAGGCATTAAAAATGTTAGATGATGATGAAAATGCATTATAAAAAGTGATGCAAATAAGCATTTAGATTTTTTTTTAGTCGGAGAAGTACCATTTGAAACATTATTTGAGTAGTCTGCAGAAAAATAGGTAGAACATTAAAAATATGAACCAGGTCACATTTTGCTTTCCACCACCCCGACCTGCCCTGACCAAGAGGGCGAGAATTGTAACCTTAGACCGGCAGTGTCAGACTGTACCTCTAGAGTGTTATTTTACAGCTGAGCATGACTGTATTCCATGTACTATGCTGAGGACAAAGGGCTCAATGAATCACCCAGGACCGGTAATTTCATTTGCTGGTTAAAGTTGCAGTCTGGGGAGGTGTGTGTTCATGTCCTGCTGTATGAATGAGCTGCATGCAATAACAGCAGCGATGATTTGAAAAGCAGAACATACTGCTTTTACTGCAGGCTTCATGTGGCACTCAAGTAACATCTAGTGTCATTAATCACTCACAGGGGAAATCCGGTCTAGCTGTATTTATTGCACCTATATCAAGTAGAACACATTTTATTTTTGTAAGTAATTAAGTATGTTTTCTTTGTATTCAGAGGTGTCGATAGTGTCATACAATCAGAATCATTGCACAAGATTTTGGGTCCCATGAAAGAGTGTCGTATTGGGCGCCAACCCAGACCGATACAGGAATGTTCCAGATTTCCATCACTTTCTCCCACTTAATACAAGCTTAATGTTTAAAAATCATAAACAAACAAATACATTTAAAATACATGTTTTGTATAATTGCAGGTTCATGGATAGCAGACAATTGCAGTCATTTGGACCCGTTAAAGTGTTAAAGTGCGAACATGTTTATTGGATATCTACAGCTAAATATTACTATTATTATTTTAACTTTATTCTCAAACACCCTTCCAATACTTATTATAGATGTGTTTTTCGGTGAGATTATTAAGCACATTTTTCATAGATATTGGTATTTTCATGCGGAATAATCCACTTAGACATAGTGAACATTTTATAGTGAACAATAAAATCAATACGCTTTTCTGATAGGATATATCCTCTTTAAACTTTGCGGGGTGCCGTATTTCTAAAGGCGTTTCATGTTGTCTTTACTATGATGTTTTTTATTTTGTAGCATTTTAAGATTTGGGACAAATGTATAGTGTAGTACAAATAAAATGTATTATGACTATTATTTTGAATAATAATAAATGTAATGCATTAAATCAGACTGCATGTGCTGGAATATTTTTGCATTTAGCCATTATGCCGAAAACATTCAAATTCTCCTCCTCCTAATGTAAAAGATATGTGAAAACGAATTAAAATAAAGGTGAAAAGCTGGAAGTTCTCTGGGAAACAATTAACAAAAAGAACGAATGATTTTTGAAAGTTTGCTGAAACACTTGAACTGAACAACAGAAGTACATATTAAGGCATGTGAATTAACTAAATGAAGTACCTCGTATTTCCCCGAAAAAAAAAGCGCAGATGAACACGTCTAATAAAACCAATGGAATGCAGGAGGGGATGCGTATGGGGGGGTATTGCTTTGAATTAGCTTTATCATGTAGCCTAAACATGCTGGATAAGTCCCGCTTGAACATGTGCTCGCTAATTTATAATTTATTATCATGATGGTAATATGGTTAATGATGGCCATCAAGTCTGACATGAGTGTTTTCATTTACGATAAAAGAACTACTCTTTATTGAAATGGAAACAACAGTTTTTTTTTAGAAGATATCAATTTCATAAATGCATTATGAGTCTAGGTTACACGTAAAGGTTTCACCCCAAAGATGTTTAACTGATTACTAGATAATAAGTCTCATTCCACATTTGCAAGCACTGCTCCTGTACAAGCTTCAAATGGCCTACTTAAGCAAGTTACGCTCTTTAACATTTATTATTAGGCTAAATACTATATTTTTAATATATGTTCATTTATCTTTCAAGCTCTCAATTCGTCAATCAAGTTCAGGAAATATGGATAGTATTTCAAAATGGGTTTCAGTTTAGCAGCTTCACCAGTGGCAACACATACGGATATAATAATATATTGACGTTCATTTTGCGCAAGTGCTGAAAAGACATACGTACCAGCTCCTGCTTCAGGCGTTTCAAGCAAATATCCATATTTTTAAAGTCGGATTTTGAAAAATGAGTTTCCATTACATTTATACAGTGATATAATCCTTTATAGCAAATGATAAGTTTCCCAGCGCCCCATTCACAAGTGTATCCATCACCGCTACTTCGGATTCTCAAAGAAAACTTTAAAAAAAACACACGTGTCCTTAAAAACTGGCGTGTGTTGCTCTAATAAAGCGGTTTTAAGGTAATAAAACAGGACAAATAAACAAAAATGAAATCTTTTCCAAAGTATGCGATTATTGGCGCCAAAGACGTTTATCTGGACAAATCTCTATCGTACTGTGTTACCGTCTTGGTAAAATATATATCCAGTTTAAAAACGTTGTTAAGATCACGTTTTTACGATTGTCAATTCGCCATCTGAATTGTATTGCGCTTGCATATCGAGTCCGCTTTGGTGTTACAGAAATGAATTTAAACAGAGCGCTAAAGAAAAGTAAACAAGGTCTTTCTGCCCCCCACCGGACCCAGACAGTACCGCACCTGGTCGTGCCGCTGTTGCGAACAATAGTTCGGAATTGGTCACGCTCAGGGAAAAGTGTGATATTTACCATTTGTTATTAAACACTTCGTGGATTTTTACTTAAATTAAACCATGGACATCATTATGTCCGATCCCTTGGTGCTATATCCACCGAGTTTTGAAGCCTAGCCCCGAGTATTTTAGTGTTCATGCCAGTCTTCCTTCCAAAAAAAAGCAATACTCCTGAATCAAAGCAATATTACATAAAAAAAAACAAAAACACTATCAAAGTACAGTTCTGGAAATAATAGTGATATTATGTAAATCTATGTATTATGGTTATGGCCTATTGCTTACCAAATACACAGAGGGTGTATTTTTATTTATCATTATTTATTTATTATTTATTTTATTTATGTCCAAAGTGACATAAAAGTGAGGCAAAAAGCACATTTTTGACTAGCACAGCACAATGGACTTGGGTTCGAGAAAGCAGCAGTTCACTGTAGCCTGTACATGTTAGATGTATTCGCTGAATTTTTGATGACAAGGACATCCTTTCGGCCCCCATTGTCTTTGAATATGATACTTGTTTACTTTCAGCCAGAAAACAAACAGCAAACTGACAGATCTTTATGTCTGAACAATAAAAATGTTTTATTCACTTAAGTACATAATTTCATAATTTGTGTCGTAAAGAAAGGATTGCACAACATTTGTACGATAACATCAGAAAATTGTCTACTGTTGATGTAAGGTCTAAGCTCTACTGTAACAGCAGGTTGTCCATATACTGATATTAATTTTGCTTCCTGCATGTGACTGTATTGCTGAGCAGCAGTATGAACTTCCTGTGTCCAATGGGGACTTCCTGTTAAAAAGGGCCGTCTCTGAGGAACACAGCACTTTTACAGCCCTCCAGCGGAGTGGGAAGCACCTGCGCTCAAGACCTCTGCAGCGTGACCTGGACGGAATACCTGTTGTTCACTTTGTGACAGGAAGCAAATTGTTCCTGCAACCGCTGCAGTGCTGCCTCAACACTTGCCAGCGGCCCCAGGAGGGAGTCCCTCTTCTGCTCTCATATGGTACATTTGCAGCTGCAAACATCCATTGACTGGTAACACCGTCAATAGACTCACTGCTACTCCGGTTTGACAAAACAGAAGGGAATCTCTGGGGAGCTGCATGCTCCCTTGTCATTTCTTACCAGGCAAATCATAAACAGAGTTTCTGTGTTGCTACTTTCAGGCACTTGTTTATGCCATGCATAGAAATTAAGACAATAATCTTAAAAAGCAGCACACAACTTTCCATAACACCTTACTCTGTGTAGGTCAGGGTGAATAGGAAGCCTACCCCAGCAGACAGAGCAGACAACAACCTCGATGGGATCACAGGGATTTGCCCGTATAAAACAAGCAATTTACAGACAGCATTTCACCTACATGCATATCTTTAGACTATGGGAGGACAGTCATGCAGATACTAATAATACAGTACATCCAAATTCCCAGAGTTGGGTTAGAAAGTGGGTCCAGAAAGTAAAACATTCCTGGCCAAGATTTTGTTTCAACCAATTAGTTGAGTGTAAAGACTCCCAGTCACAGAGTACTCAGCTGGTCGGTTGAAACAAAGTCTTGGCCTGGGCTCTCAGCTCTCAGCGGAGGTGGACGCACTTCTCTTCTCTCCCTCTCCCTCCCCTTATCTTCCCTGCTTGCTACTCTCGTCTCATCCAGTCTACTGTCTTATTCTCTATACTAGAGAGACTCTCTCAGCCCTGCTCTTCAAACTAAGGAAATTATGGATTTGATTAGCTGGTCTCTTAACGTGATTGACACGATCTTTTCAAAGAGAAGCACAGGTTCGAGCAGCTCTGTCTGTGGAGGACATAGAAGATATTTACCTATTCGGAACCATGATTACAGGTCTGATGCTGATTGGATTAGTCATTGCCCTGGTTTATCGAAAATTTAAGAAAACGGTGACAGCCGCTCAAAGCCCCACAAGGGTGGTCACGATGGCAGAGTTGTTGGGACTCAGACTATGGCTATAGATAGCAAATTGGATAACATTGCTGGGACTATTTGACAACATCACTGTGACTATGGACCGCAGATTTGATAACATCACGGAGCAGCTCACGGCTCTGCAAAGGATTTGGAT
>JABFDZ020000131.1:26596424-26625419 GCA_019775955.2 Pollimyrus isidori | reverse complement strand
GATAAGGCTTCAAGTGGGCCCTGTAATCGGTGATCGGTATCGGTATCGGCCGATATAGCTTCTAGTGATCGGAGATCAGTGATCGGCCTCAAAAATCCTGATCGGAGCACCCCTAACTGTGCAGGCGTTTTGGTTAAGATTCAGCTGTACCTACAGTTTAATGTGAAATCAATTAAGTTTTATGTCAAATTAATAAAGGAAGAAAGGATGCATTGCTGACAATGCGTTAGTCTGGGCCAATTTAGTTTAGTTTCTGATACACAGAGTACAATGTTTACCATAGCCTACAGGTCAAAAGCCAATTTTTGTCTTGAAGCTAATTGGGTTTTGCCTCAAGAACATTGTCTTCACTCCACACTTGGACCAGCCTTCACAAATCACAGTTTCATCTTCGTGAGCAATTCGGTGGTTTGTAATAAATTCAAAGAACAGAGTCATTTGACAGCTTACTGTGCTGTAGTTAGTCTCACTGTTAGAGCTTTAATAAATCCATTGAAGTAATGGACATTATGAGCTCTTTCAAACTAACATGGCTGGCTACTTCTTTCAGTGCTCTTTTACGGACAGAAGCTAAAGGCAACAGTCGGATATCTTCTTGTACGAAACTTGTCTGTTCTGATTAAAGGATGAGGTCACGCTCTCTTAAGGTTCTTAAGGACTTTCAGGCTTACCGCTGAAGAACTCCTTCAAAGGAAACTAAGCAGTCACAGATTCGTTCTGCACACCAGAATAGATGTGCCCTCTACCTCATTTCAGTCCTTCTCATAGTTTTTCTTCTTCTCTATATTCCTGATACATCTTTTATTTTTAATATATTCTAATATTATTGTCTAGTATTGCTTATGACTATATAAGTGTGTTACTAGCATATTAGGAGGATTCAAGCCATATTACATAGGCTAGAGTCCACACAGCTAGCTGAGCAGCACAGAAATTAGGCAGCGTGCACAAAGCAGGACGTACTCCTGAACAATGTTGATGGACGGGTTGCTCTAATCGGGTGGTTTGCACGTAACCGCCTGGCACGTCCATCCCAGGGGAGATCCACAAAAGATCAAGGATATGACCATCAAGATGAATATTACCGAACAGGAATCACTCAGATCACTTGCTATATGATTTTCCAGAGCAAGCTATCATTGAATGCAAGCTATCATACCTCTGAATGCAAGCATATTTCAAATGCAGCTGAGCGCAAGCAACCAGGCAACATTGTCTTGACGATGCACAGCCTTATGAGTCAATGGCAGCGTTACAGGTGGTGAAAGTGACGTTTCAGAGAGGAAGCAGGGTGACAGCAGATGGCTGTGGGCACACTCACGGTGGTCTTCTCCAGGCAGTGCAGTAGGTGGTGGTGTTGGCTCTCCAGCAGAGATGCAGTCTTATTCAGCTGCTGGTCCCCCTCTTCAGATCCCTGTAAACACACATACACACACACACGCACGTACACACACACGCACACACACACGCACACACACACACACACACACACACGCACACACACACGCACACACACACACACACACACACACACACACACAGGCACATACACACGCACGCACACACACACACACGCACACACACAAAGATACAGTTTTTACAGACAGTGGGCGTATCAGAAGAATAGGCCAAGGGCTCCTGATTTTACTTGTAGAAGCTCTTGGTTGACATATTTCTGCACAAATCTATTAATTCATTTGCAATGTATGAAAATCTGGCCTGCGTTTTAAGTGATTTTAGTGATACATATTCATCATATGCATATACGAAAATAGGTACAAAATATGTCATATTTATAATTTAACTGCCATGCTGTATTGTATAAACAGCTACAGGAAACAGAAGATTAATTAAAACGTTTTCTTAATTTAAATTAATGGTCCTATTAATTGGACGGATGATTTTATTAAATTCTGGGTTAAATTGCCTATCTGCAGAGTCACTGGGTTGCTAAAATAGCATTTTGTAACTATTTCAGGGATCTCTGTGTGTGCGCGTGCATTAAGTGCTTGATGCTATTTGTAGCTGTGAAGGTTCTGTTTGGGAAGGCCGCAGCGGAGGGGTTAAAGCACCCAGAGACACTGCCTTACTGTGGCGCTGCTCTCGTGCTGTGCAACATTAACCTAGTTTATGGATCCTCACTCCGTAAATGACATTTAATTGAACCGATTAATCACTTCATTGGGTCAATTACACTCAATTAATGCAGGTGTACTCCAGCTGCTTAGTCATTTGATATTCAGAGTTTCCTAACAAATCTGCAGACCTACAGCAGTGGATGTAACGTTTTTTTTTTCCTTAGGGTTGCTCTATCAACACAGTCTGCACACTTGTACCTATACAGTCTCTTGCAGCCAGGCGTATCAGGTCTGTATTAAATGAATGTGAAAATCAGATTTCTTGAAATCTTAGGCATCGGCATCAGCAGTGAATGTATTTACACTAATCCAGTTAATAATAAACACATGCAGCTCTTTCATTATATGGATTCCACCAGCAGGAGTTGTACGTCTGAAGCTGTGTGTTTGTAAAAATAACCCATGACTCACTGGTACGACTGGGAGCAGCTTGGGCTCAGGTACTGTATGTGGGTGAGAGCGTTTCTAAAGCTGTGTATTTATTTAGCTACTTAACTGAGACCTTTATATACTGTAAGGTGAATCGCATAGTTTACATTTGTGCAAATTTAAACAGCTGGGTGTTTAATTGCATCGGTTCACATTAAATACAGGGATGGCGGGTTCGTCAGTGGGGGCCCCTGCAAGGCTTACACACTACAGCACCAGCTGCCACATGGCTGACGTAATCATGGTTAGCTGGGCAGCATCCACCACCGCTTTGACCGTCATCATGAGAGTGGGAACCCAATCTGGCACCTCCCCTTCCCCGATGGCAATATAACGACGGACCCGGTTAGCATGGTGACAATGAGTGTGGCAGTTGGTGACACAGTGTGTGAGGCAACCCTCTTGAGGACTGTGTAGTGATTTAGTCACTGTTACCATATTCGGTTTAAGACTTTACTGCTACTGACAGCTATAAAATATCTCACTTGTTACAACAGATGTAAGATTACTGGCAAAAATTAGCCAGTGGCAATGTAAAACATACTCCGAAATATACTCACCGAGAGATATTTCTCTTCTGATATGTAAAAAGAGCATTGTTTGTGTTTTGCGATCTTTGTGCACGCCTTTTTGTGATTCTTATTTTTTCGACGTGACCACATGTGATTTTTTGTTTAACCACAGTATCCCCATTTCATTCATACTTATGTTGTCAGACGTTCAGGTGCTATGAAAAAGCATGACTAATCTTAATGAGGTTCTTTTCAGAGATCTTCCAGCTATCTGTCATCATTGTCTATTTCCCTGTAAGAGTGTGCTAAAGTGAGCAAAGACGATAGAAGTTTTATAAAGATATCAATTGTTAAAAAAACAATCTGATGTGGTATTCATAAATGGGCATTGTTACTAAATATTACTAAAGCTTGACTGAATACAAGCAGGTTTAGTTTCACAATGTCACTGAGCCGCATTCATTGGGAGGAACATTAAATTTACCCTTTCACACTATATCCATCATCTAACTCGATATTCACACACAAACTGTACAAAATGTTCAATTCGTGATGTTTGCTGACTGCAAACTTTGAAGTTACTAGTGATATAGCAAAGCTGGGGGTCAGAGTGCAGGGTCAACCATTTTTCTGACAACCCCTGGAGCAGTTGTTAGGGTTAAGGACTTTGCTCAAGGGCCCAAAAGTAATTTTTCTGCCGGCCACGAGATTTGAACTGGTGACCTTCCGGACACTGACAGCAGTTTGGAAATTGTGAAGCGTGAATAAGTGTGGCTGCAATATCTGTTCTAATTCGCACAATTTAATTTGACTTATAATGTGATTTTATATTTAATATTTTTATAAATGCATTTCAAGCTATAATTTAGCAGTTACACTGAACTTCTGTTAATGGTTCATAATAAAACGGATCATTTGAAAGAATCTTTTAACCAGATACTTGAGTACATTTTTCATGCAATCGATTTTTTTTACACGGTTACACTAATTTTTGGAATGCTTCCTTAACTTTTATTTCACTCTTTTTATATGAAAATAAATGTACTAATATCATTCTGACCAAGCTACTCATCCTGGCTTAAAGATAAGATAAACTTCACATTGAAAGTTTTAAACTCAATCTAACTTGGCGAATATCCTTAAATTCTTTTGCAAAAGTTTCTAACAGCTTAACTTCCTTCACTTCCCTTTCACCTCTGTGTTATTACTTTATTTACTTTACCTTAATTTTAATAATAGGAAAACACAACAGATTCACTTTGTTTCTGTGGCTGCTTTGCCCCATGAGATGAAAAATCTGATAAAAGCCTTTTGACCTGATTTCTTAGTTGCAGAGCCCAGCACACATCTCAAGATATTACAGCCATTTCATATATGTGTTAAATTTTACCTCAAGCACCCCTGACTTAACAGATTACAAGTATGAAAACCAATTGGCTTAATCACAACATGTGATAATGAAACAGAAAAACTAAATGAAACAACTGCGGTTACTTATAGGAAAGGTTTGATAACCAGAGAGAGAGCACAGGGTTCCTCAACCAAACACAGTCCACATTTTTGCTCCCTCCCAGCTGCCAGACAGTCCAAAATTTTGTTACTGGGAGCTGGGACATAGCAAGAGCGAGGACTGCCTGGGGGTCCCCGAGAACCGGGTTGAGGAACCCTGGTTTAGGAGATGCTTGTGTCTAGACTAAATTATAAACATACTCTAGAGATTCATGAGGAGAGAACTGTTATTTGAAGGAGGACTGACCTGAAGCTGTGGAAGCCCAGTGAAGAGGCCATTGCGCTTGCTGTGGAGGAAGGCGGTTGAGGTGCCACTCTTTGCGGCTCGTATTCGCGCCAGCCTGGCTTTCTGTAGGTGGAGAAGAGCATGGCTGAGAGGGCATGTTTATTTCAGTGCCCCATCCATCCATCCATCCATCCATCCATCCATCCATCCATCCATCCATCCTTCCATCCATCCATCCATCCATCCATCCATCCACCCATCCACCTTCCAGAACAGGGTCACAGGGAGTCTGGAGCCTATCCCAAGTACAGGGCAGTGATACACCCTGGATACTTCAAATTTACTCAGCACAACTCAGGTTAGCCTGCTGCTGAGTATACTGTATGTTTACCTTTAGTATAACTGTCCTGAGATTCAGCAGACCCTCTTAAAATTCTGATGAGAAGAACCTACTAAGGGTGCTATCTTGCAGCAGACCCTCATCCTTAAAGTAACGTAGATATATGAAGCTTAAACACTTGGGTCCTTGCATGTGTAAAAAAAAACAGCCAGAAGGTCACTCTTTAAATGACAATTGCATAATACTAAGGACTTAAAAAGGACATAAAGTTATACTAGTACTGTATATGCGTTGTTGTGTATGTACTCCTAGTTTTAACCTTTAAAGACTACAAAAATATTATTAAACAATTTTTCTTGCTATATTTTTGCCAAATGCCATTACAAGATAAACACGCATACTAGGGGTGCATTATGTAATTTTAACTGTTATTTGTATTCTGCAACAATAATATTTAAAGATCTGTTTTCTCATATAATTGTTTCTGTTGCATATAGGGCCACTGGTTACTTAAAGTATATTTATATTGCATCATAATATTTAAACACATAAGCCAAGATACACACTTAACAGGGACACTACGTAAATGTGCTATTCAAAGTGTTACTTTAAAATGTGGATTTTTAAATATCCGATTTAATTTATGCCAGTGCTTTTGAGGTTTATTTTAATTTCAGTCTATTCTCCCAAGTGTGCCTAAGGGAGAAATTCTTGTCGAAGAACAACAAATATAAATAACCTAAATTTGTAATAATTTACAACAAATGCATTATCATGAGAATCCAAAATTGTATAGCAGTAAAACTATTCCAGCCGGAATATGACATGGTTATATGATCACATTACTTGATTCACGACTTATTTAACCATTATTTAACATTCTACAAATGTCAGCCTACATTTTGTTTAGTTCTGTTTGCTTTTTGCATCAAACCTGTTTTTTTACTGAGTCAACATACGAATTGATAATGAACACCTATTATATCATGCATGAAATTTGCACCTATGCTGATATGTGCACCGTGCCCCACTAGTGAAGAATAAGCCTTTCAATATGGCTGCCATCCATCTTATCGGTAAAATGCTGAGCAAGTATGAAAATCCATTGAGTAAAAAAAAACAAAAAACAGGTAGTATAAAACGGTACAGTCTCAACCCAAGTTGAAAACCTTTTTTCAAGGACATTTTAGCAGTCTGTCTCAGAGTATCGAAGCAATTTTGATCTCTGTTGCAGCACTTAGCAATGCCTCTCTCTTGCACTTAATCATCTTGTCATAGAAAAAAGGCATGGCTGACACCTGGCACAGCTGTTATTTTATCACAAACGCTCTTGTCCAGCTGTTGAAAAGATGGCAATGACCTGGTTTAGCCTGTTGGATTGCCATATCATTCACCAAACCCGAACTTTCATTTTAAGCATGAATGACCAGGCTAAATTTTGTGTTATTTTGGACCTAGTATGAGAAGACAAGTGCAATGGAGAAGATACATGGAAAACCTCAAATGGAAAAGAAGAAAAAGATGACCAGCATCAAGATGGATAAACCTATCACAACAATGAACATGCCATTGATAAGCCTGAAGACCAAAACAGAACATAGCATTCAGGAGTAACATCTACTGTATATGGCTGCCAGGAGATGACATGACTTGATGACAGCTAACAATAACAAATAACAATGAAACAAACAAGAACAACAGCAACAACAACAACAACAACAACAACAACAACAATAATAATAATAATAATAATAATAATTTCACGCCCCGCTCCGAACGATCCTCATGTGTGCCACGCCCACCTTGATACCTTGTGTCTTCCCCTGATGATTCTCACCTGGTGCCTGTTTTGCCTGTTTTGTGTATTTAAGTCTGCGACAGAGTAGCTTCCAGCAGGCTGAGCATTGATGTGTCTCGCTGTCAGTCTGCCTTGTGTCCTGTGCTCCAATAAAACCCTGTTTGCCCTTATTCCTGGCTGGAGTACCCTCCTGAATTCGCCCCATCACCGCCGAGCGAGATAATAATAATAATAATAATAATAATAATAATAATAATAATAATAATACTGTAAATCTGCTAACATTTTTTTCTTGGGTGACTAAAAAACAGTCAAATATTTGTAAATCTTACAATCACACATACAATCCCCAAGTGGATTACTCCTAAATATTCCCAGGTAATCACTCCAGCCCTGTGGAACTAAATTGCTAAACAAATGAAAATGTCAGCTTTCTACAGGTAGGTCTGCTTTTTAAGGGTTTCAGAGCCCAAAACCAAGTTAACCAAGTTAAATTCATATAATAAAAGTTGGCAATGAGCAGTTATCATTTGCTTCCACTAAATTTTTTCGTGGTTTATTGTTTTAGCGTTACCAAATTAAACTTTGGAGCTAGCAGGTTAACAGTTACTGAATCAAAATTTTTGGTTAGCTGAGCCCACCACTGATCATAATGGGCAAACATAGTAGAGAAATGTCTAGACAGAAAGGCACGATGGAAAGCTATTGGAAATGTCGGGTCATCTTTCTTGGTGAAAGTGTTTATAGATCACTTAACTGTTGTTTACAGCAACCCAATGCATTCTCACACATTCCATTTGGGGGAAAAATACCTTCAGGATCTAGCTTTCAACCTTCTACTTCTGTATCAACTGCATGTTTTGAAAACTGCACCAATGATATGACATTGTTGAACTTAACATGTGTTTCTATCCATAGCTTCTCTCTCTCTCTCTCTCTCTCTCTCTCTCTCTCTCTCTCTCGTCAATTTGCAGCAGTCAACATTTTTTATTATGCAATTTGAGTACCTTGCCCAAGGATGTATCAGCTGGGTCCCACTCTGTACTCTCGAGTGAAACACTCTATCAAAGCCACATGCCAAATAGTGAAGTTAGAACAGTTCTTGCCTACTGTTACTGGGTGTCTTGCCAAACGGACTTTGGACATTGCTTTCTTAGTGGAAAGTGAGATGCTGTTTTTACATATGATTTTGGCGAAGGGACCGTATGAAAAGGCTCTTCAGAATAAAAGCAGAGATGGGATAAATTGCAAGATCAGGATCAGAAAACAATAAACAAACACACAAACAAACAAATAAATAAATTAATAAACAACAAAAACTGCCCTGCTGTCCGCCTCGCTGTGTGTGACTCATCTCCAGTAGTGGGCAGGTTCCTCCCAAACAATTTTGGCTCTCTCTTCTTGTACCCACAATGCACCTCTCTGTATGAAGTCCCAGTAAAGTCACCAGCTGGCTGCCTGCCTCTGTGATGGCTGAGCTAGTCCTTTAACTTTTGCCCCTAAGGTAGCTAAATCAGAACTAAATTTAAAAGACTGCAAAACTAAGAATAAAGGGGAAGGATAGCAAATAAAACCTTAAAAGATTGTACTTCCTAGTATACCTCTGGATCCCCAAGAGGGAAGTGGATTTTTCTTTTCTCGTCTAAATCTCACCCTCTTCGTATTTCAAAGTGGTGAAGTAGAACTAATTTTGCTTGAATTGAGTCATTGGAACCACAGGTGAAGAAAATGGTGAGGGCAAGATCGGAAAAAAAAATTGAGGGGAAGTCTTAGCTTCACCCAGTCAACTAGAAATGGATTGTGATGAATTTAACCCTGATCCCAGATCGTAGCTCACATGCCTATTCTGCAATATATCTGGAAGAACGATATATTTGTGTATTTAGTTATTGCTTTGCTGTAGTGGTGTGTAGACAAAAATTACTTGATCTATGGCTGTCATGCTACAGCTCAAAGCACCATTCTAAGAGAGTCATATAACACAATCGGAAAGGGTTGATGTTCAATGCATTTAATATCATGTTTATGTTGTAATTTTGTGAATGATTCAGGTGGCTTCATGTAATGACCTTAAAAGGACGATTGTTAGATTAGGCGGTTTCATGATTAGATTTAGATATGAATGTCTAGATATCATTATATCACGATGTACCAGGGGCACCATACTTGGGTAAACTACAGACATACCAATGACGTAACGGTGAATGGAAATCCAATTACCAGATGAGCCGGTAAGCAGCAATGACTGGCAGCATCGTTATCTGAGTTTATCTTGGAAGAGGATATGACTTTGGAACATCTTGGTGACCCGCTTCTGGCCAAGCGTCAATTCCTTCATTCTGGTTCAGCTGTCTATCATGTCAGTCTGCTAGATCTGACCTTTATTATTATTACTATTTCTGTTAGCCTCGTTTTTACTGGGTGTGTCATCGCAATTAGCCTCTTTGCCACTGAGGGACACACAATAATTCTTCTACAGCACCCCCTGCAGGTGACAGGTGTCGCAGTAGGCAGTGCCCCTTGTGGTGGCTCTGCATTTCTGCCAGTTTATGGGAACCTGAATATGGACATGGATTTCACTTCAGCCAGCCAAGACCAGCACTTTTCTTGGTGCAAGGAGAACCAAGGATGCAGGCATGGTTTTATTAACTGGGGCCCCAGATGGCTACATAATTGTAATGGGGTACTGGAGTTGCTCATGACTGCAGTGGAATGAAGACAGATGAGGGTGATGAAGAGGAGAGGACAGCACCTAATTCAGAATCTGCCAGCCCATTGCCACACGAACAGCCAGCGGTCTGTCCATCTACCATTCCTGGTGTCAAAGATCCTAAGACAGTTTATTGCAAAAGCAAAATACGTGACACCTAACTCATACCTCGAATGACGGGGTCTCAGGGGCTCTGATGATTTGTGGAGATGGAACGTGAATTGCTCATATATTTAAAGAGTATGTTAAAAAGGAGGAAATAAGGTCTACTCCAGCCTCAGGATCTATTAGAACAAGTAGATGTAATGTGTTTTTCTCAGAATATAACTGAGGATACCACTGTGCATTTTATTGAAAATAAATAAAAGTTAATATTAATATAAAATTTCCTGTTACTTTATTTGAGGTTTACTGGATTGAATGCTGCAGAAATGTTGTTTACTGCCCACTTACTATTTTGCAGCATCACAACACACAGAATTAAATGTCCTCCTGCATTTTGCTGTGAATGTTATTTGCACGAGAAGTCATTGTACATTTTATTGCAAAGGTTTGGCACCTTCAAAAATACACGAAGGGTTAGTATTGAGTTTATTCTGTCCTATCTGCAAAAAATTAAAACATACTCCAGCACAAAGAACCAAGGCAGATTTCCAGCTGAAAAGCAGTTAAGCATTTAATTTTATTGCTTTTCTCCACTATCATGCCAAGTCCTCCCCATCATGCCTGAGTGATAGCTGGTGTCTCTGGGTTTGCAGTGGTGCAGACAATGAAGCTGGATAATAGCTATGATTTCTGCATTTCGGGTTTTGCAGAGAACCTGGCATCCCTCAAACCTATTTGGGAGTATTTCACTGAGTGACAGTTTTGTTTCGAAGGACCTTTGGATGTCACTGGCCTAAAACCAGCTATAACATGCTGTCTTGCGGAACTCACCATTTTAAATGCAGTGCACTAAGGGCCTTTTACCAAGACAATCCAAGCACTGGAGGAGTTGTTATGAGATGGGAGATGGATTTTTTCATGAAAGTAGTAGACGGGAGATTAGACGCAGGGTTTAACTGACTCAGGTTGGTTCTGAATCGACTGGACCCAAATAACCGAGACATATGCCATTGTCTAAGTGTCTAATGTAATGAGAGTCACACTGACCCCAGTTGAGTAGGAACTGAGCTGAGTGGAGCTTTATACTGCTCAGAAATGCATAGTCATCCACTCCACTGGGAGGTAGCTACTTAAACAATGTACCCTGCATCAGTTCATAGGGTGGGGTGGGCTGCAGACTGTGTGTGTGGGGGGGGGGGCATTGGTGCAGCAGTTGGCTGGCAGTGATTGAACAAGGTTGGTGGAGGTGACTCTCCTTCCCTGATCTCCCCCAGGGTCCTTGTGGGAAAGTTATTTGTGGAAATTTAAGGGCGTGCTCCTCTCCTGGCCCTTGGCTATCCCACTGTCTCTCACATGCTAGGAGCCCTGGAGCCATCATCAGCCTCCCAGAAAAGGTAGCATCCGCCGGGGCTCCACATTCAAAGGTGTGAGGCTAGGCCAGCGCTTTCAAAGACGCAAGCACATCCCACTTGGCAGAAAGTCACACGGAAATGAATGCATCATTCTGTGAAAGTGAATCGTCACGTGTTAACTCCAAACTCACCGAATCAGTTCCACTGACAAGCGAGTGCAGACCATTACTGGCTGCAGCAGCTGCAATTTAAATTACAATTTCACTCTTTGTCAGAATGCATAATAAGCAGTAGTGAAATTTTAATTTCTCTTTGAGCCTGTGCAGTTTTTGAAAGCTGAGTGGAATGCAGAATTAAGGGGAAGACGATTCTCCTCCTGCCAAGCAAAGGATCCAGATGGAGGGGAATAGGCAGGTGAAAATGCGTTTCAGTCTAATTACAAACATTTCAATTTATTCCACAATTATAGTGACACCGCACCACTTTGCCTTACCCTAGATCATCTGCTGCAGCGATTCACAGGCCTAAGGCAATGCTAGCATTATTTTTATTTAAACAGCCCAATTTACTGATGGACCGAACCATCCGCTGCCTTTGGGTGAAATGTGAGTTCAGGGGGTCCATGGTGGCTCAGCAATTAGGAGAATGTTAATTACGCAATAACAAACACTGTAGGGACACACAATGGCATACTTTGAGGATACGAGGGAGGTAGGACATACTTCAATAATTCAGTTTTTTTTGAGAGAATTGATGCTTGGTGAGTCATTGTTTTTGAGACAGGTGACTGTTCTTACGTGGTTTGTGTGGTGAGATTTTGCTCATTCTTCAAATCATTTACTTTTCACTTTAATTCAATAGTTAACATGGCAAAGCGATTCAGTCCAATGAAAAATGAAATGTATTGACATTTTTTAATTTCTTCAAGGTTTCTGAAGCAGCAATCTGGTTTGGATCTAAAGGGAGCTTCGGCAAGGAAGAAAAGGACTGCCTGTAAATGTGCAACTCACCCTGGACGCCATGAGCTTCAGCTCACTTCAGGGGGCCCTCACAATTTGCCACATGACAACACTTAGTTGCTGCCCTACCTGCTCATCATAATAAGCCGGTAATCTGCCCCAGCGCCGATGTTCCAAAGCTATCGATCCCAACTGCAATAATCGACGTGCCTTTTGGTGACATTTTTTGCTCAAGGGCATGATGGGTCCGGCTTTGCCATTCGGCTCTGGAGGAAATGCAGGCGAGGGTGCTCCCCTCCCACAGCTGTTGACCAGGCACAAGCTCATCTAATAGATAACTGTGTTCACCTGTACCTTCTGAGCCCGGCGTTTGTCTGCTCTTTGGTTCTGGTGATATATTCGGCTAAAGTTGGAGACGATGACAGGAACGGGCAGGGCTATTACCAACACCCCACTCAGTGAGCAGATGGAGCCGAAGATCTTCCCTGCGATTGTCTTGGGTACCATATCCCCATAGCTGAAGAGAGAAAGAGGAAAGGCTGAGATGAGTGCAATGAAATCTTCATTACGGGACATCATATGAAGACAATAAGTAAAGGCTCAAAACTAGAATCATTTTGCCATTGTATGATTGTCTTATGTGCCAGCTTATCAGTACCTTTGTTGTCATGACAAAGCATGACATCTGCAGTACATAGTTTCTTTGGTTGTTAATATTTTTTTTTTGGTGACACTTTACTTAAGGCCATGTTTTTAGCAATTTATAAACACATTCATAATGCATTATAATGCATTCATGAAGCATTATTTAGCTGTATATAATATTATGTATTATATAGCTGTAAATACTTATCAAAAGACATAACACATTATAGCCATTACACATTACGACTGTCTTATGAAGCTCACATTGATACTATAGATACCTTTGTGATACACCTGAACTGACATTTGGAGGATCAGCAGAAATTTTTGGAATTAATCTTTTAGAGAAGGGGTGTCAGACTCCAGTCTTGGGGGGCTGGAGCCCTGTGTAGTTTAGCTCTTTCCCTGTTCCCACACAAAAGATTCAGCTCAAGAGCTATATGGTAATTAGCACAAGACGTTGCATCAGGTGTGTTACTGTAAATAAGGGGAAACCCAAACATGTGCAGAGTCTGACACCAGTGATTTAGAGGAAGAACGACAGTAACAGTCTGTTACCAATCTGTATTAAGATGTAATCCTTGGCAGCAAATTTGTCACGATACTTGCACTATTTGTACAAAACACTAAAAGGACCTCTGGTACGAAAAGAGAGAAATCCCATATCTTCCGACATTCTGCACTAATGTAATAGTCCAATTACTTTTCATTAATTTTTGCATTTTGAAATGATTCAGTTATCCACAGGTTAGGGACAAGGGGTTCAAATGGATTTTTTTTTCTCATTATTAAAAAAAGAAACCCATCAGAAATTTGACCATGTGATAAATAATAGAGCCTAACAACTAAGAACTATGAAAAAATGGACAGAGCTGAGAAAGGCCGGAATAGCCATCCTGAAAAGGCAACAATGAAACAACTCAAGCCAGAATGAAGCAAAGTTAAAGTACACTTAAAGTCAGAATAAACGCATTTTACTGCAAAGAGACTAACTCTGAAAATGGCCCGATGGAAGCAATAAAAAAGCTAAAAAAAAACTTAAAAAGATTCTCCATTGGACTCATTGGTAGATCAAATGTATCAGCTCAACAAACTCCCACAAAAGGGAACACAGTGGTACCTCGATTCTCAAACTCACTAGAGCTTGAATTTCTTGAAAGTCGAACAAACCAGTTTGACCTAGAACTCGTTCTGAATATTAGAAGTCAAACTGTGAACGCTGACCTAATATAAATTGTACATTACAGTAACTAACAATAAATAAACCACTAACTTATGTGTAGTATTTGAGCATTTACGTAATTTATTTAAACTTTATTTTACTGTACCCGGTAAATTAACTGAAAACCGGTTCTCACTGCTTTACATGATATTCGGGAGAAATATCAGATTACGCAATCGGAACTGCCTGGGATACAAGCATGCATGTAACTAAACTCTTCAGCCAACAAGGGAAAAGGTGTGCTGTCATGGAGGCGGTTCCAGTTTGTTCAGCTGGGTGAGAGGTCACAATGCATCTAACCGTAATGCATTGCGTCACGATCAGAATGCGTTGCTTTAAGCCAGCGTTGTAAGCAAGTCGAACACACCCAATGACCGGACTGACGAAACAAACTGAAACATGGACTTAATACAGAGGACTAATGACAACAACCAGAAACAGCTGATCACATGGGGATCCCACACGAGGTTAACGAGGGTGCGTGGCACATGGAAGGAGTATAAGTTTGTTGTTTTATCCTGTGCTAAAAAAAACATATTAAGGTGTAATTTTGGGGGGCCTGGAACCAATTAATTGCTTTTCCATTATTTCTTATGGGAAAAATTTGATCAGAACTCAAACTTTTTAGGATTCGATCTGGAATCACAGGTACCACTGTATCTGCCCGGGCACATTCAAGGGTACGAGGCCTGCACAACATGGAAGCACATCCCATTCAGCAGGAAGTCTCATGAAAATTAACGTACTGTTCTTTATTAGTGAATTGTCATGCATTACCTCCAACTTGCCAAACTAATTTCAGTGACAAGTAGCCATGGGCTATTAATGACTTCAGCTACAGCAATATAATAAAAATACAAAAATCCCCAATAAATGTATTTATGCAGCAATAGACCATTAAGAAAAAAATAGCCACCTCTCCACCTCCATCCATCCATCCATCCATCCATCCAAACTCTAGCAAGGTTACGGTTATTTGACCTTAATTTTTTTAGAAAATATCACAAAATATTCTGCTTTGTTTAACAGGATCACTGAAGGGCATTAAACCATTAACAAGCAGGATGCATTTGGTGAGGTAATTAATGATGACACGTGACTTTCAGCGTCATATGGCATTAACTCCGCATTTGCCAAAGAGGATTCCGTAAATATCCTTTTTGTGCTAGGGCCAAGTTCCACATCACTTGCGTTCTCAGCGTGGGGTTAGTTCTGCTCAAAGGCTTACAGTCCTGTTGGTTGAAGTTGGTTGAAGTCCCTTGGATTCAGCTTTCAGCTCATGGGATAAAAGATAAATTCAGGGATGGAATCATTTTCTGTTTCAGGGTTACCGATCACAAAGATAATGCTGATTTGAAAGACAAGTTGCTCTTGTGTTGTTCCGAAGATTTGCAGACAGGAATGGGATATAGCTGAGATAACTAACCAAGTTACAGGTACAGTATCTAAAGTGAACAAAGCATCTTGCCAAAAATCTCACTTTATTATCAGTCCCCCAAATTAATGACAAAACCTGCAAACAAAATGATTCCCAATTTAACTGAAAGAAAAGATGGCCATCTAGATAAACTGGGGGAGGATAGAGATAAATTAGTATGTCGATTTTGCTTTTAATTCACCAGTTCTTTCTTTCTAGAGCCATTGAGAGACACTGCCTCATTACTCATTGTCTGAAGACCTGCTTTCTTTTTAACCTCTGAGATCCTCCAAGCAACACAAGGCACTAAACGGTAGCTGTTTGGTAGCGTTTCTAAAGCAGAGCAGATGTGGTCTGGGAAGAAGCAGGGACAACACTTGCTGTCAACAAAAAAGATGAATTATCAGGCATGATGGAGTCCAAGTTTTGTTCCACCAGGTGCCTTTTCATGAAATTTGCCTGCTCTTTCAGATACGCTTCTGTGATCATCTGTAACAAGATGGTCATCTCTGGGGTGCATCTATATCACAAAAATGTTTAATCAAAAATACATCAATGTTGAGGGTATGACAGTAAAATAGTACAATGGACACAGCACTATTTGAAAAACAAAATTATTATGATGAGCAGGTAGGGGAACAACTAAGTGTTGTCATGTGACAAATTGTGAGGCCCCCTGAAGAGACCTGCAGCTCATGGCATCCTGGGTGGGTTGCACATTTACAGGCAGTCCTGTTATTCTTTGCCGAAGAATAAAGGAATCATAATTATCATTATTACAATTACCAATACTATTAAAAGGTAGTGGTGGTCTAATGGATTATTGGACACAGGGTTACATTAGCACTGTATTGTATCCCTAAATATGTATAAATGTGCTTCTTGACACTATTATCTCTGTATTATTTTTAAAATGAAAAACATCAATACTGTTTGCAGCATGAGTAAAGTATGAGTAAAGAATTTTTAATTTCAATAAAAGAGTATTATGCAAATTAGCCATGTTAGAAACAGATTTGATGTGAAGAAAACAGTGTTGGGGAAAGCGGATACATTATAAATTTATTAGGCTGTGTATAGGTTTCCAGGATAACTGCATTACAACATATATGAGGAGTAAACATATTACAGCCTACCAATCAGCAAGCAGCATTCATCTTAACTAGAATGTGTGAAACAGAAGTAAAATGCAGTTCCCGCAACACACTTAGCAACCATACGATAACAACCTCACATTCACTCCCTCCAAGTGTCACATATAAATAAAAACTGTCCATTCAGAATGTGCTCCAAAAGCAGAGAACAAATTATTCCAGTGTGATTTATGTACTTTGTATTTTAATCTCCGATCTGTTTTTATGTTTTCATCAAAAAAAAATTGATTTTATTTTTTATAATATTAATTTTAAATTTACCTTTTCAATGATGAGCAGGAATGTCAACCATATCCATTTATTAACAATATTTAATATAATAAGTTATTTAATTACAATATCTTAATATATTCCCAATGTAAATAGTTCACTACATTTTATCATGAACTAAAGGGATTTTTTTCATATTCAACTTGCTAATGCAAATTATGCTTATTGCCTCCTCCCACAAAGTAAATTCTTCCTATAAGTCCCTTTTGACCGCTTATGGTCTTATGACGTCAGTTGTACATAGCATCACAGTAACTGTTTGCCCCAGATTTAAGCTAGATGACATGAACAAGATTTCTCTCTTTGAGTATATACCTGCTTCATAGGTGCTTCTGTATACATACAGTAGTCCCTGCAGTTGTCAGATGCTTTTCAAGAAGCAGACTTTCTACAAATTAATGTCATTTTAATGTACTGCCACATTGCCTAAACTTAAGCTTAATAACTGCATGTCTGTGTATTAATTTGCAAAGTTTACTGGGACCTGCAGCTTTCTGTTGGCAGGGGTGACAACAGAGTCAATTTTTGTACTATTTTTAATGCAAAGCACATTAGCTAACTAACTTGTGTTTTTGGAGTGTATTTCATGCACTACTTATTTAAAAAATGACTTAGGGATAATGTCTTAACCTAATGGTTTAATTACGGCTAGCCCATTTTTAAAGCTATTTTTGCAGCAGTGTTTGGGTGCATTTGAGCCTCAGTTTCTGAGTTTTGAGATATGTACTGTAGTTAGTAGCACTGAAAGTTATTGCCATTCTCATGAGTCCATAAGAACATACAGACGGAGTACTTATATTTTACTGACATTTAGGTGCCAATGGTTCTTTGTATTGGTAGTAGATGGCTCTTTGTATAAGGTCAAGGCAGTTATTTTATAAAAGGACCCAGGAGGAGTAGTTAGTTGCGAGATGAGCTCATGGGAAAAGAAACATTCTGAGGGTGGAACAAAAAATGATTGGTTTATGGAGATAACCAGTCTGATTGTAGAAGAGGCGGGTCCAATCAACTAGAGGAGGCGAGACAAAAGTTAAATTCATTTTCAGGTTTACATTTAACTTATAATGGCAAACATGAACAAGGGAAAAGTATATTAAATCAGTCCTACTATCTGTCTAGTTCATGTAACTTACATAATGTAAATTGCATTCTTCAAGTCATATCATATAAATAAAGTTGGTCAGTTCAACACATAAGCAGAATCTTAGCTACTAATTTACCAAATTAGATTATGTTTGGATCATGAGAGCAAATGATCACAGGACGAATGTGCAGACTACAAACGAAAGGCTAAATTTCAATGATAGCAGCATTGTGGTAAAACAAAAGTATTAACGAAGATGCTTTACTAAAGCAACGCAGATCAAAGGATCACTGAGAATTAACTTCAGAAATTTCACACAGCATACTCGTAAAAAAACTGGCAAACAGAAACAGTGAAATATTAAAACATTATTTGTGGCTCTGATTTAATAAATGCATCTAGCTCATGGTATGTTAACTGGCACCCCTAGTGTAGATTAATGTCTATGTTACCTGAGATGGACTGGCATCCCATCTGGAGAATAGCCTAGCCCGGGAAAGGCTCCAGGCCACCCTGCCACCCTGACTATAATAACACGATGGAAGTTGGATGGCTGGAGAGATGATTTCATAAATAAGCAAATGAAGAAAACATATTTTAATAGTGTGAATGAATCTCCAGGACATTTAAAATTTAGCGTGCCTAAATTTGATCAGAAAAGTCATAAAATGAAAATCACTATCCTAATGCAAAGCAGAAACACCTAGTGTCCTTCGAAGCTTCTGACACGTACAACATTATTATCATGGGTTCCAGTAAACATCCTTCACAAATCATCTGCTACCATGCAACTCTTCAGAGTGGGAGAAGTTAAGATTGGGGGAATGGGTGGTCTGTCCAAATATAAATAAATAGAATTACATTGGTTTAAGCAACAATCAACAGCTCCAGTGGCTGTTGAAATGGTGATTAAAAAATATTCAGTCATTCATGCATTGACCCATAACTTTGCAGAAAAACTGTCTGCTTCAAAGCTACCTAAAATGGGTTAAAGGTCAACCATGGAATTGAATGTTGGTCGAGGTTAAAGGTTCCAGGCTCCCTGAGGGTTTTGACATGAATTATTTTTTTAGTGACAGCTTCCTTGCTCACATCCTGAAGCCATCCTTGACCTCTAACCAGCAAGTGGCTAAAGAGTAGACTTTGCAGTCAATGGTTCCATGGTGCCTGGCTGCTTTCTGAGGGATGGTCTGGTGTAGACAGTGCCTTAGTGGCTTATCCTATTTCCTTCATTCTGTTCTCAGAAATATTCTGAAACATTTTATCTTCTTTTATTCTTAATTTGTCTTTCTCCATTCATAGCCGTTTTGAAAGAATCTTGCTTATATAAAAAAAAAAATGAGAATATTGAGCTGAAAATTTGAAAGGGTTAGATTTATTTTGCTTATTTATTTTCCATTGAGTACACATACCCACACGAATGTACATACACAACTAAACTAAAATTAATAATAGTTTGTTATTTTCACAACTTTCCTAAATTCCTCAGTAAGAAAAGTTGCAAATTGTAGCTACCTATAACACTTTTACACTTTTAATGTCTTCCGTCTTTATCGACCGATACCCCACTAGTGTTAGCTGCATGCTTAGAATCCTTCATGTAAACTCCTCCGAGCAACGGGAAGGGGAGCCAGGACTGGAAAGAGGCACAGCGGAGGCAGGAACGATGATAAACTGCTGAATATGGACGCGGCACTCCGCAATGAAGTATAAATGTCACCCTTCTGAGGCCTAGCACCAACATGCCAATTAGAATTAATCAGGAAGTTTGAACACCATTGCTTAGATGAGTATTTTAATGCAAACTAATTTTGAGTCATTGCACAGCCTATTAAACATAAAAAAGCTCCCTGGGTGTCTGCAAGGTTTGATTCATTGCTTAATTCAGTCATGGACATGGACAAGTACTTCAAGCATTTCTTCAAGCAGTCAGCAGGCACAGACCCAACCATTTAGGGTGAGATGTGCTGTGCGTATGGGTTCCTTTTGTATTGTATTACTAATCACAGCACCTGACACCTAGGCAATCCTTACTGTTAACATAACGTATATAAGGATTCATTAATGATTCACGACTCATTTGTCTTTAGGAAGGGAACGCCATGCGCAGGGTTCACAAATCATTGTTTACTTACTTCCCCCATGATAATGTAGCTGTGAGCCAGCTAGTATAGTATGTGTAGAATGATATGTACACTGAGTTTGCTATTTGTCTGTTGCCTCACCTATTTCATCTATCTGTCACAGTAGTTCAGAATGAAGATGGAAAAGTCAAGAAAAGCAAATTCTGAGTCTAAAACACGTTTCAGCTTTGTATGTCTATGTTATATAGCTATATTCCTCTCTACTCATGAGGGCTTCCTTAGAAAAGCCTTTTCATCCGCTCCTGTAGTCATGTGCTCAGGTGGCTATCAGATTGAAATTAATCTCATTGGTCACAGTGTACCCTGGTGTGGTACAGCAGGCTGAACTCAACAAAGAAATCGGCAGAAACTGTAGCAGGATCTCCACAAATTATATGACAGTATTTTTAATCTAAATGTGGGACTGTATCAAATTTGGGAAAATGCTTCTGACAAACTGCATTAGCAGGTGTCACACTGCACTACCCGGTCCTGCGCATACCTTTTAAGGACAAACAAATTTCTGTAATCGAATTAGCATCCTTATTTCTAGACTGAAAAATAGCTGGCCTCAATGAGTGCCTGCACCAAAATGCTCCGTGAATCTACACTCCCGAGGCGTGGGCTCAGTTCAATGATAGATTTTGCACGATGCGCCCACTTCCTTAAATCATGCAGAGCCCCTAGCCCCCCGCATCCCCTCCCCCACAGAACGTTACAACAGAGAATAACTTTCCAGACACAATCTCAAAAGCATTGTGAGGAAAGGCTAATGAAAAGGCTAGAATATAACCAAATCTATTCAGGGTGCTGGATGATCAAGGGAGACGTCTAATTTTTGTCCATGCCTGCGGGGGATTAAAGCTACATCCCCTCTCTAGTGAAGAAAAAGGTGAAGATAGAAGATAAAATGGAAACTGTATACGACATACGAAAAGGCTGGGAAGCGGAGAGTACTACTTGGTCTGATAGCACAGAAGCTAACAGCAGTGCTTTGAAGAAAGAGCAATGTTGTCATGAGCACTGAGCTGCTTTCAGCGCTATATGCAAGCACACAGTGTAAGTGGCTAAAATCTGGGCTAAATATATTTCCTGAGGGAAGGATGTCAAAGCTTAAATTGACGGTTTGGAAACATTAATCCTTCGAAGGATGTCTTCACCTTGACCAGAAGGTTCTTTTGGACCAGAGAGTAAACAGCAGAAGGAGTGAATGTGGATAAGACAGAAAGACCAGCTAGAATAATAGGATGATAAAAGTAAAACTATAACACGAACATTTGCAGAATTCATTTTTTTATGTGTATGAAGTCCAAAACACTACAATGATGCCAACAACCTACAGTTGTTCTCTAAAGTGAATAAGAACTGCCAGCCCCGCACTGCGCAAAAATATTTCTGCAAAAAAAAACAACTCAAAAGAAACTGGAAAAGCAGAGAAAGACAAATTATATAACATGCCAAGCACAGGCAGTGAATTAGAAGTCTCCCGATTGCTCTCTGTACCCAATCTAGCAGCCCCCTCTAGCTCACATTGCAAAAGAGATCGCAGGAAGCAGGAAGCAGTTGAGGGCAACAGACTTTCAGAGAAGAGAAGCAACAAGCAGGAAAGTCGCAGCAAGCAATTAGATGTGATGCCACCAGCGTCTTAACTTTAGTGCTCAGATAAGCGGAGAGCAATGCTCACAGAAGCCGTGTAATGAGGACATGAGGACAGCAGTCCATTAATTGTGAGGGTGGATTAGTTACGATGAGTGCCTTATATTCTGTGGGTGCCTTCTGTGGGTCACTTTTAACAACGTCTATTCTGCTCTGGGGCTGCTGCCCAGGCAAAACTGGGGTTCACTCATGTATAGACTTCACATGTATAGACTTCACAGATTTCACACAACATGATTCACAGATTTCACACAAGACCATGTAGTATATATTTATCCAAAAGCTGTTATTTCTGCTTATATAATACAGACAGTATAGCACAGGGGTGGCCAACCTCATCCGCAAAGAAAAGTCGCTGCAACTCCCTAATTAGATTGCTAATTAGAGGACTGATTGGCTGAAGAGTCCTCACACCTGGGTTTGAACAGCTAACCTAAAGGTTACCCCAAAAACCTGTATACACTGCGACTCTTTGCGGATAAGGTTGGCCACCCCTGGTATAGCACATGAAATAGTAAAGAATGTTGTGAAACGGAAGTTGCAGGTTCAAACAAAAATTTACAGTACATACTAGGTCCCAGTATTACCAGAGATAGATATAGCAGGTCTGACCTCAACACACAGTGTGGTATCTGAAATCAGATGCCTGATAAGGGCCTGGATTGTATTCCTCTCCGTAGTTTCCCTAGGTGAGAAGCGCCAGGCAGGTGTGGATCTGCTCATACGACTGGCAACCAATACATCAGAGTTCACCCCAGTGAACGAGAGGGTCGTTTCCCTTCGACTTTGAGTTGATGGATGGGCTCTGAATGAGGTCTCTGCTTATACACTGCATACTGTACCAATTTAGATCGTCCGGTCTTCTTGGAGGCCATGGAGAGGGTGCTGAAAGGCCCCGCCTCTGGGGACTTCATTGTTTTTTTTGGGGGAATTTAAGGCCTATGTTCAGATATATCTTCAATGTATTCAAAACACTGCTGCAAAACAGTTAACCCCCCCTTGGTAGTTCATATTACCCCAATCTTATTTTCTCTACATTGGTTCTGGGTTGAGAATGAGTTTAGAATTCGGTTTAAACTTTTAGTCCTCAGTTATAGAGGTCTGCTTGGTCAAACCCCTCACTAAATTTCTGATCTTCTAGACTGACATACCACCAGTCAGACATTTCAGTTATCTCACCAGGCCATTCTTATTGATCTCTGTGTAATGCTAAAGATGTGTGGGGATTTGTGCCTTCCAGTCTGTTGTGCCGACATGGTGTGATAGTGTCCCTCCTGCTTTGTGGGCTGCTGATACTATTGACTCTTTAAAAAAAAACACTGAAGTTTGTTTAGTCCAGCTTATGGGTAGTCAGGTGCTCTTTCTGTTCTGTTGCCGTTTCAAGTTTTTACTGTCCATTTGGGTGTTAATCTATGTTTTGTTTGCTGTATATGTTTTAATGTTTTCTTATCATGCACTGCACTTTGTGACTCTGTCAGCAAAAGACACAACAATGAAACCCTGAAGGGTTTGATTGGGCGGAATGACTTGGCCAAACTGAACCTAAGTAGTGCCCTGTCATTGGACTTCCCTGCTAACCACAGCTTGTCCATAATGAACCACATATTTGAGCATAATGGCATAAGTGCAACTGGCATCAGAGCACCCTAGGCCACAGCTTTATGATTGATTTTGTAATCGTATCATTTGGTTTGAATCTGCATGTCTTTGACACTTGGGTGAAGAGGGGAGCTGAGTTTTCAACTGTTCACCATCTTGTGGTGAGCTGGATCAGATAGTGGCGGAAAATGCCAGACAGGTATACGGAAATGCCAAGTGAGGGTATGCTAGGAGCGTCTGGCACAGATCCCTGTCAAGATCACCTATCACCTCCAGCAGAGCTTCTCTTGCATCGCAAAGGTAGCTGGAGACATTAAGCCCGAATGGGCAGTGTTCCATGCCTCCATTGCTGAGGTAGCCATTCAAAGGCTGTTGGTACCTATGATGTTGGCAGCTCCTGAATCTGGTGGTGGACACCACAGGTAAACTGAGCCATAAGGCTGAAGAAGGAGGCCTTACGAGTTTGGTTAGTGTGTGTGTCTCCTGAAACAGCTGACACGTACAAGCAGGCTACGTGGAATACAGCTTTGGCAGTTACAGAAGTAAAAACATCAGGTGTGGAAGGAGCTTGGTGAGGCCATGGAAGAGATTCTGGCAAACCATTATTGCTCATGCTGTTTACAGCAGGGATGGAATGCTCAAATGCTGTTACAGTCAAGTGGTGTAAGGAGTAATTTTAGGACCTCCTGAACACACTAATAGTCCTTACTTAGAGGAAGTGCAGTCAGAAGACTCATAGGAGGTCTTTTGGGTGGATGGCACTGAAGTACTCAAAAAACTCTTGTGGTAAGGCATCAGCGGTTGATGGGATTCGCTCTCATCAAGAGTCTCAGAAGGCTCTTGATGAAGCTGTTTTGGGTGACATGCCTGTTCAACATTGCTTCAAGGTTGGGGACAGTGGCCTTAGAGTGGCAGACGGGATGGTGGTTTGAATATTTAGGAAAGGGGACCAAAAGATGTACTCAAAATTAGGGGGATTGCACTCCTGAGCCTCCATAGGAAGGTCTGTGCCAGAGCACTGGAGAGGAGGGTTAGTCTGTTGGTCAAACCTCGGATCCAGGAGGAGTAATGCGGATGCTTTTGGAGGATGAGTTGCATTGTCCACTGTTGCAGGCTATTATGTCCTAAATAACCAGAGTTAGAGTATGGTTTGCTATGCTGACAATAAGTCAGGCTCATTCCAGATGAATGTTGGGCTCCAACAGGGGTGTCATTTGTCACATATTCTATTCACAACCTTTATGGGCAGAATTTCTAGGTACACCCAAGGGGCAGAGGGAAGTGACGGAGATGAAGATCAGCACCACCAAGTCTATGATCATGGTTCACAACTGGTCTTTGCAGAGCATATGCTCTGGTTCATGTTCACAGGTAAGAGAATAAAGGAGTGAGAGATTGGCAGGCAGATACAGTAGGTGCAGCATCATCAGTAATGTGGGTATTATATTGTTCTATTGTGGTGAAGAGCGAGTTGAGCTGGAAGGAGAAGCTATCGATTTAACAGTCAATCTGTGTTCCTACCCTAACCGAAGGTTACAAGTTTTGGGTAGTGACCATGAGACTGCAGATAAAAGCAGCAGAAATTAGTTACCTTCACAGAGTGTTGGGCTCTGCCTTAAGGTAATGGTGAGGACCTCAGACATTGGGGAGGGGCTCAAAGTAGAGCTGCTGCTCCTCCGCATCGTAGGGACGCCTCCTGAACACCTTCCTGGGGAGGTGCTAAGGACATGTCCAAATGGGAGCAGACACTGGGACAGACCATGGACATGCTGGAGAGGCTGTATCTCTCGGCTGGCCTGGGAACACCTTTGTATCCCCCGGGGGACCTGAGGCAGGTGACTGGGGGGAGGGAGGTCTGGGCATCCCTGCTCTCATTGCTGCTCCCCGTGGCCCAAACCCACAAAAGTGACAAGAAATGGATGGATGGATGGATGGACAGATGTGCAGACCGTACATACTCTATGGAACATCTCAGCTAACCTGAGATCCACCTTTCTTATGGAATCTACAGTATAAGGTAACAAACAAAATGTATTTGTAGTCATAACTTGGTACATGATTACTCTTACTCCATGGGGTTTGTGTTGTACAAAAAATATTACTCTTCTTCATTCACAGCTGAAGTAAGAAAGAGAAAAACAAATTTTACTTGCAGGGAAGTGGTGGGAATGGTCACGTTATTCAAAAATGGAATGAATCCATGTGAAACCAGAAGGACAAAATGAATGGAAGACTTGTTTTTCTCAGAGACAAACCCATCCATTTCGCAGTGCTACTGTGGTCTGACACTTTGTTATTGACTGTCATGCTACTACAGCCCATAGTGTCAAGCATGTTAATAAATGTAAATATGACATTTTACTAATTAACACAGAAAGAAACTGAAATTCTCAGCTGTCTGATTTTCCATTCACCCATGGTTACTTTTATTTCAAATAAGAGAAAATGCCACACAGAGTACATAAACTGTCTAAGAAAAAGGTTTTTTTCCCTTGAGATCTGAATGTGAAATCCTCAGTCTACATGAACAACTTGGAATAACTTGGGTTTAAAGTGAGTATGATTAGTCAAGAATAACTATTGTGAAATTGTCATATTGTAAAAAGCTTTAAGTCAGAAGCTGTTGGACCACTGCGGCCTTTTCTTACTTTGAACAGACATTGCTTTGGGAACTCCTCTCCAGAGGATTCTATGGAAAGGTGTAGGAACAGAAAATTTTAGGTTATGCACCATTTACCTAAAGTGACTTCATTAATTTGCTCTTTGTGCTGCTCTTAGTACTACAACTAGCTTGACAGGCAGCAAGGATAGATTTGATCATAATGACTCCTACATCTTAATGAATATATTAATATTTCCCAGTTTACATCTTTAAAAGAAAATATTGTGATTTACTGTATTTTGTGAAAAAAAAACTATTGCAAATCGTGCTTATAGACACAAACAAAACAGACAAGAAAAAACAACAGTTGAATTAATATGGTGTGTGTAGTAGCATAATGTAAATCACTGTAGAGATTAATTGTGATGTGTGTAATTGTTCATGTTCATAGTGTATTGCATTTGCACAAATAGGATGGAACTGGCTATTTACTACACATAATGTAAAAAATTATTCTAAAATTTGATATAATTAAGGAAGGGTGGGCAATGACACTAAAGCTTATCGCTTATTGGCCATGGGGGAGGTGGGGGGTGAGGGGGGCCCATTTTCTCTCAGAGATGACAAATACACTGATATGTATCATATCACGAAGAGGTTTGGACCATCTGTCAAGGTGTGGTATTTATAGCAGTGTTGTATTTGTATTAATACAAAATTGGGTTCAGGCAACATGTTTGCCAAGGAAGATGGTCATAAGTTATAAACGATTCCAGCTGGACCACAAGATTTGGTATGTATGCAGCAGAAGGCTGTACTCATTCAGCAGGGGTGTCATGCTTAGACCTTCGGCCGTCAGAGTTTGCGTGCTGCTTTGTGGTGACTGCCGCCCTGTTACTATGACAATGAGTCAGAATGACTCGTGTTGTGATGGGGGGTTGGGGGGGGGGGGAGAAAGCTGCTGGAAAGGAGGCTAAATCCGTTTAGATGGTGATAAGAAGCTCTTTATCGCTCTGAAGATTCGGGACAGTGTTTGCTTGCAGTCAGAGAAGGTCCTCCAACTCATTAGCACGTCTGCTTTAGCAGATTACCAAGGGCAGCTACAGAAAGGCTGCTTCAAGGCCTTAATGTTTGTTCATACATCCTTTATTCCCTTGCCAAGACTTATAATAAAACACATGCATTAGCATGTAGAGGATTCTTTCCTCTGTAGGTTTCCTTCCCCTTTTGCATTCCTGTTATGCCAGTCTATCAAATATTTATTACATTAGTATTACATAAATGTGCTTCCTTTTTAACTACACAAAAAACAACAGTAGCCAATAATTCATACAAATTATTGTGATTCTGTGGAATGAAACAACCTACTGTAGTACAAAATGTTATATTGACACATCATCAGTTATCTGCTCCGTAATCAAAGGGCTGTCAAACTATGAAACAGTATCCTAGTAACTAACTCCATCATAATTTTGAGGTGATCTCCATCTTTCACCATTGGTGCCCAAAGAAGCATGTCAAGGAATTTTTAATACAGTCTGAAAATAAATTAAGTGACTAGCAATAAGATACTGTGATGATCATGTCTCCTGGAATTGTTCCTCATAGATCTTCTTAGGGTGTTTTTTGCAAAGACCGGCATATAACTGCACTTAGCAAAGGTTTGCTCTGTTCCTGTACCCGAGACACAGAGTTGCAATCCCCTGACGATAACGACCGCAGCTGATTCATGGTGCCTTTATCTGAAGGGGTCACTGAGAATGCATATTCTATCCAGATTGCCAAAGGGACACTCTTCAGGGTAGACACATCTGATATTGATTCTGTCAGGGTTTCTTGTCCTCTTGGCAACACAAAGGCCAACAAAGAGTTCACAGACAAGAGTGTCACTCTAATCTTTGGTCTCAGGTATTTCAAGCCGCTCACTGTTATAAAACACAGCTGCTGTCGATCTCCTTCTGAAAAAGGTGACAAAGAGTGCAGATGGGTATGCTAAGGGTCATCAACTCCAACTATGTACTCCTGAATGGCATGTATAGCCTGTCCATTCAGATTCCATTTTTTCAGCCTTCTGCCATCTTACTGAGGTCTAAAGGCAGCTTTTTTCCATTGTCATGACATACCTAAATATGAGATTATATTATACAAAGAAACTCCATAGAAAAGCATGTTACTCATTTCTATAGGTAGGATGCAGAAGCCACAGTCCAAAGACATGCTGAGGCTGATTGGAGTTGCCAAATTGTCCGTAGGTGTGTGAGTGGATGGTGTGTGAATGTGCCCTGCGATGGGCTGGCCCCCCATCCAGGGTTGTTCCCTGCCTCGTGCCCATTGCTTCCGGGATAGGCTCCGGACCCCCCACGACCCAGTAAGGATAAGCGGTTTGGATAATGGATGGATGGATGGATGGATGCAGAAGCAATTTTAGATTTTCAGCTGCAGTTAACCTCTGTGGTACGGGGGGAGGGGTAAAACATATATTCTATGCATGTATAGCACCCCTTTCTATAGCTTCAGCCTTTTACAGGTCCACTTTAATTATTAGTCAAAAATCCCAAAAACAAACAAAAACCACTGGATGTAGCAATGCCACCAAAACAATTAGCTTCACAGATATGTGCCAACTTTAGAGTTGGCTCTCACTTCAGTGTAAATGTCCACTTAATGCTGTGTACTGGGCTGGTGGCTCATCGCACACAAACCTCTAAGCGCTCTCCTTCCCCCTGGTGAGTAACTTTGACTCTGCTCTTGAAATGGCAAGAAGGCACATCTGCGATCATTGCCACCGTTAGCCATGTATGAGATTTGCTAATTGCCCTCAGGAGAAGGCTGTGTGGGTCTGAGGATTTTCACAAGTGAATTATTGGCTACTGTTTCTCTGCCACCTGTCAAATCCGGAATGGTGCTGACCCCACATCCTTAGAAGCGCTCATACAGAGCCAATGGACCCACATCCCTAGAAGCTCTCAGATAGAGCCAATGGACCCACATCCCTAGAAGCTCTCCTACAGAGCCAATGGACCCACATCCTTAGAATCTGTCATACAGAGCCAATGGACCCACATCCTTAGAAGCTCTCATACAGAGCCAATGGACCCACATCCTTAGAAGCTGTCATACAGAGCCAATGGACCCACATCCCTAG
>JABFDZ020000131.1:26569227-26589241 GCA_019775955.2 Pollimyrus isidori | reverse complement strand
TTTTTTTTTTTTTTTTATATATATATATATATATATATATATATATATTTATATATATTTTTTTTTTTTTTTTACCACAAATTAGAATACAGGTAGTCGCCAACTTACAACTGTGATCATTTCCGACTGACCAAAGTTGATTTGGTTGAGTTGGCACTTTATTTTATAAGAAAAAATTATCATAAGTATAGTATACAATATCATATATTCTTTAAGTCATATTGTTTCATGTTTTTAACCTTTCTTAATCACCATTTTCTTAGTTCATTACTGCTGGCAGTTGGGGCGGAAACATGCTGGGCAACTATTACGCTGCCAGACACGGCGCAGTCCTGCTCTCAAATTTGCAGCCTCGGATTGCTTGTAAAATCAATCAGTCTTAGTCACATAGGCCGTCAAGTACATCAAAATGTACATCAAAATGGAAAAACCTGGAGACATCTGTCCCACATGGACCTTGATGACATCAGCTCCTGGGTTACAATCTGATGTCTCATCAGCAGGTAGCGCAGAAGATATCTAAAAAAATGCCAGAATGCTAGCATGCGGCTGACCTCTCTGGACTGCCGCTGCACCTGACAGCCTCTTAGCTGCTGGCCTGGCAGCCTTTTGGCTCTCTGCTCAGTGGGCTGGAATGGCGCCGTTCGACCTTCCTTGAGGCTTTTTGGAAGCCTCTGTTACGCTTGCAGAGCTCCTTCCTGGGAAACCTCCTCCATGAAGCGAGACACAGGCACAGCAGTGCCTGCAATCGATGCTTTAATGGTGAATTCTTTATCTGGATCACTAGGGTCACATTATTGTTTATCAGGCTGTTTGTTTTTCAGCCTGTCAGGGACCTTTTTTCTTAATTTGCTCTCAACATTGCAACTTGTCAAAAATACTTTCATGTCCGAGCTTCACCCCAAGGGCTAATGTTCCACTTTAAGACATCTGGTACATGGATTGGACTCTTTCCAAGTGGCACCTTCAAACCTGCCCACTGGCTACAGATCTTAACTAACCCTCATCTAGTAAACTCATTTCCAGCTGCCAGGGTTTCTTTGCCAGTTCCCTTCCATGGCTTAATTTTAAAGCTGTTTAAAGGGTAAATGAAGTGGGCATTCTGTACTTGTTAGTTCTTCGACTCTTTCGCATGCAATAATCCATGCATCCAGGTCTTCAGGCAAGGATGATGCGCTGCCCTTTTTAGGGACATTTATAAACTCTCCTTGATCGACATTAAAATTAAAACAAGAATTTAAATCAGTGCTGTGCAGTGGGGTCAGTCCACACAACCTTTGATTATGCAGCACTAGGTTATATGTCTGGAACATGAATTGCAAAGGTTTGAGAACATGTAAAACTGCAAAATAAAGAGTAGATTAAAGAGGACACTAATCTAAATACCAAAATAGAAGCACAGTGGAAAACTGCTTTGTCTTCTCCAAAGGTCTTGTTGCCAATCTTGGGTGTATGCCTGGACGACAGTGGATTAATTCAACGCAATTACACTAAGTACATCTCAGGTGGAAATCATGAACGCCTGGATAGCCAATAGGTCTTATTTGAGAACATGGCCAAATAGAGAGTGATTATCTTCATGCTGAGCTTGGTGGCACAAAAATCCATATTGTGATCTAGTGTCAAAAGGACAAGCAGAGCCAAACACCTAAGACTGTTAATAAATGCAGTGGGCTATTTTTCAGATGAGACAGACATGAAAAGTGGTGTCATTTAGCTAAAAATGGATTGGTGATCAACCTACCACTAAGTGTAAATGCCTCAACAAAAGCATCAGATACATAATGCACTGTAAAACCTTGCAGGATGATCAACAAAGCTGGGCCACATGACATGCGCTAATAAATTGACCATGGCAAATACATTGAGGCACCAGGTCATTAGAAAGATGCTAATTAAATGGAAGAATGGAAATTTCCTCCAGCTGCTTCAAAGCCTGAAACACACCAAATGCCTATACACCAGCAATAAGCATAAACCTCATTATGAGGTATGTTGGTGTATGTCTTTTGAGCAGGGGAATAATACTGATCAGCAACTCATGCAATGTCCCCATATCGCCATTCCATCGTTATAAACATGATAAAAAATGTCATCATGTTGACCTACAGGCACTGCACTGGGAACCGGATGGGTACCTGCAGATATTTGCTGAAACGGGTAGATTTTAATGTTCTGGAATTTTACGGGCAGGTATGCAGGTGTGTAATTCATTACACACGGGCGGGTAGCAGGTCAATCAAAACAGTATTGTAACCTGCAAAAATAACACCAAAGTGAAAATATCTATGTATCAGACTATCATGTACAAATTCTTATCATCGCAGTGTGTTCAGTATGTCGGGGGTACTTTATGGTGCTTTCGATTATTTCTCTCCAAGTCAGAACTTAGATGAAAACGTCACAAAACAAAGTGAAAAACGTCACTTCCCATTGGAAACGCGCCTCTTTTATGACATTGATGTGGGACAAGATTTTGTTGTCCGAGTTGCCCCTGTGACGTAGTTTCAAAATGGCGGCTTACACACTCAACAGTAATTCTATTTTATAAATCTTTAAAAATGTTTATTTTGTTAAATGTATTAATAGTTATAACTGTCACTGCATGTGTTCGATTTAGAGAATACCATATCATGACCATAAACAGTATCCCAGCATGCAATATCAAATTTTTACCAGACTTGTTAGTGTCTTTGGTTTGTCTGTAGTTTGTTTGCCGTTTGAAAAAGGAATAATTGCGATGAATGTGCGAAAATATTTTATAAAGCTTTTATTGTGGTTTGACTAGTTTGTGTTTCTTGTTTGTTTACCTCTCTGAAAAAATAACCTCACTCCAAATCTGCTAAAATATAAAGCAACAACACACAGCAGGGTGTTCATGGAGGCAGCCATGTTTGTTCCGAGATGTGGGTAGCTCGAATGGGAGATTATTGGACGTGATGTCACTCAACTCGGAATTTCCGAGTTCCGAAAGAAAAACGAACACGCCATTAGATAACCGCCTCGAAAAACATCCACATACACGTGTGAATCCTTGCTGAAGCGTGTCCTCGTGTTCTCTCCTTCACGCTCGTCACAATATGGATCGCTTAGATCTATCTGATTTGATTTTGTGTTAAACGGACTTTTTCGTTTCAAAATTCATGTAGGCCTAGCGCTTGTCACATTGAGAGGTGCATAGAAAATAATAATTGTGTGTATAATTTATCACGGGTACGGGCGGATAACGGGCGGAATGTTAATGGGCCCGGGCGGTTTCAGATTTAACTTTGAAATAATCACGGGTGCACGGGTGGGTGTGGTGCTATACTGTGTGGGTGGGTGCAGGACCTCTCGAATGCAATGGTTTTCTTTTATTTCCTCATCTGCCATTTAACCATAAACATGTAGCGCTTGCAGTTTACAGACACTAGGTATGTACGTCTCACCATAGTCTAAAGAAGCGGCATTCAATCTTCTTAGAATAGGGACCCCCCATATTTAGTATATGAAAACACAAATGACTTTAAGGGATGGTCAGGAAAGTAACAATGCAATATGGGGCTCCCACTTTAGTCTTTTTCATTGCATGAATGGGATGATAATGCTGGCATTTCATCAGTCCACAAAATCTGTGGACCCCTTACAGCTGCTCTATAGAACACCGGGGGCGTCACAGACTCCAGGATAAAAAGCCTGTTGTTCCACATTCAAGAAAAGCAAAATCCAGCTGAGGTGTGTGGAGCAGGCAGATTGATGCCAACAGAATTTTAAAAAGTGACAGAAATGAAGGGGCCACGTAAAAAAAAAGGCACGAGGCTCACGAGACCAAATACACAGAAAACACCCACTGAAGTGTTTTTAGAACTGTGGAGGGCCAAAGTGAGCAGCTGCAGCTGGAGAGCCCCATGTCAGATTCCCCGTCTTTTTTATAGCACTGGGATGACGTGCCTTTGTCAGCTGCTCTTCATCGGTCATGATGTGAGGGGGGAGCACGTTCCTCTGTGTAAAACTGAAACTGCATTGTGAGAAGCAACACTGCCTAAACCGCACCAGCTCAGTCATTTAATGCAAGAAAGTCTAATTAAAACACTACGGGGCAGCCATCGATGCAGGTGCACATCCGAAGGCGCTTAACACCGCTAAACAGGCACAAACACCCAGGAAAGTTAATCACTATGGGGGCACGTGGCCACTGGGTGTAAAACAGTGACATGGGGACAGTAATAGAATTGTCAAAGTGCATAATTACTGCCTGCGTCTAGCCGAGGACTGCTTTTCTAGTGGAAAAGACAAAATGCCATCAGGCAAAACTGTTACCATCCTGGGGTGAAAGACTTATTGTTTGCCCTTTTATTTCCGGAAAACCCGCAGAGAGCACTGTTGTAAGAGCTGCAGTCATAACTCATACCCTTCATCTCAGTAACTTCCATAAAGGCTTTTGGAAAACACATACATGGCTTTGGAAGGAGGAGAACAAACAGACAGTAATGTTTTACTTGCCAAATGACAAGCTGTTTTTAAAGGAGATAAAGCCATCATTAGTCAAGCAGAACTTACTCTCGCTGCTGTTTAAACAAGGATTATAGTCACAGGACAAGCCCAAAGCTCAATTTAAAGGCACAAATGTAAAAAACTCAGTCATAAATCTCACCATCAGCTCATGGTAGTCTCTCCATGTTTAGAAATCTTAATACAAACATCATTCCTTCTATTTTTTCAGCCTATATACAGTAACCTTAAGCTGTTGAAAGGCTTGAAGTATTAGGCATGAGTCGTGAGAAGTTATTCATGCTTTACTTAAAGTGGATTTTTTTCTTGCATTTACAGTAATAACATCTGACATTTGTCTGTAAGGTGCTGGGAGCAGAAGGCATGTGGCTCTGTGCTCAGCATCAGCTCATTTAGACTTTTGGCATTGTAAATTGCCCTTGCTTGCTTACTCTGCTTGTATCCACACTGTGCTTGCTGTATTTTAAAAGCGAGTTATTTAGCCCCTTTGGTTCACAGTAACTATTTCTTGAGACTTTGGATCATTGTGGTAGTTTTTTTCTTCTAGGTTTTGTTTCTGCCCGCAAGCAGCTGTCTACAGAGGGTTCTTCAAACCTGATGTTGCCTCTTGTATTAGTAGATGTGCAGCACGATTCCAGCTCCCTTCAATTTCCCACTGCAGGAGAGTCGACTCGGTAAAGGTGTTACCAAGTTTGGAGAGTGACAGTGACATGAAACTGACGCTTATTTACTGTTTGCACGGTGTATATCATGGGCATTAATTCCTGCTCGCAATTCTAAGAGAATCACCAGCGTCAAACATTAGCGGAATTAGGATTAGTTTATGTATACTTGCATTCCGAATCCATTCTCTTCAGCTGTTCTCCAGTACTTTTTTAAATAGGAGGTTTGAAATTTTCAAGCTCTGAATTTTCTAGAATGTATGAAATAAATTGCGATGTGCGATACTACTAACAATGAACAATATATATATATATATATACACAATATGCACTTTTTTCCTTCAAATTATCCAGGCATATCAGCACAGATCACCTGTATCTTCATGCTTTTCGACCAATCGACCAATAGTAACACAACCAGCCTGGTTTGGTCATACTTTTGGCCCTGGTAGTAGGCGTGGCCATGACCCCGCAGGCATGGCTTGGGAAAGGCTCCCATAATTTACAATGGAAAATCGTCTTTTGTGACATTCTCATTACAGGCAGGGTGTGAAAAAACATTGTCAGTGCAGAGCGAATGGGACGTATTGACAATCCAGGCATCAGCCCCCAAAAGGATTCAATTAAGATGTGAGGTTAATGGAAAACTAGGGTACTTTGTAGTCAGTGGCGAACTGCCTGGAAGAGCAACATTCAAAAGCAGAAGTTCAGACAAATCAATCAGAGGCTGCCCTTCAGTACTTCAGAGAGAGTAAAAGGGAAAATGGTGATAGTGGCTTGACAAATTCATAGGGGAATCACTGCTACAAAAGGCAGTCAGTCTCAGAGACAGTGTCCTTTTACATAACCTGATAGGTAACCCAGAAGAAATTCATGTGAGGCCACATATATATTAGGAGCAACTCTAGAAAAAAGTACGCTATTATGTGCTTGGGAGTAACATTAAAGCCCAGAGTCAGTTATGGGTCATAACTTAATAGAGCCCCTTACAGGGGCAGGAGGGCTATAGTGTCGTTTGGCAGTTCTTCTGATTATGGCTTAAAGGTACTCTTTATATGCAGTGTCTTTCACTTCCACAAAAATGTAGTCATCAAAGAAAGGGAAAGAGATGGATATGAACTAAGAGAGAGGTGAAGAAATTGTTAAGGAGGGAAAGACCTCAGCGCTTGAGATTAGATTGAGTGTATTGTTGTTCCTTAATGTTTTTTTTTCCCAGACACACTAGAGAAAGAGCTTCCCACAACCTACAATTGACCTGTGGTGCACTCTCTGCTGGGTCCTGTTTTATGGTAATAAGCTTTAGTGTTGCCATTAAGACTAAAACTATTACGTTCTCTTTTTCTCTTGAGAGAAGACAAAGAATATTTAGTTTCTTCATCAATTTAGTAGTTAGGATGCCTGTCCATAAGACCATTATTACTTCAACAAATTAAAAAAAATCTAAAAGAATCTGCTATTATATTCCTGTATGAATTCTAAAAGCTTAGAGCAGGTAATTTGAACTGTTATTTTGACTACTATGGCTGGAAAAATGTAGCTCAGAGACTATGGGAGATTATTGTTAGGACACATTGGGGAGGAAGTATGACAGCAAGACATCACTAACTAGGGGAAACTGTGGAAAAATGCAAACTCCTAGACTGTGATGTCCATGGATTCGTTTGAGAAACAGGACTGAATTTGAGTGCAAATGTCAAACTAGTGTGTGATATTGATAAGAAGAACAGTGCTTTGAAAGGAGCCAGAATTGATGGCTCTACACCTTCCCACAAGCCATTCAAAAGAATAGCTCAAAAGCTTCCAATTTCATTTTTTTCTTAGGGAGCAGGAGTTTATCTGTGAAATAATCATTGGGATAATGATATGCTAAGATTTTGATTAAATTCAGACCTACACACCCCACTAATATTATTGCATTTTGTATATGTGGACTTGGTTGAGCAGCACTAAATTACTTGTATTGCCAGACTCAATGGTGGGCAGAGCTGAGACCTGAGACCCTCCTTCCTAGTTCTAGGTAAACGCCGCCATGTCTCTGTTCTCAAAATGGCTTCACTGAGGGCAGAATGTCTGCATGGGCCAGTTGCGAAATGGAGCTTCTTTGACAAAAACACTTATACCTCGTAAAAGAAACATCACAGAAAGGAAATTCAAATATTTTACAGAATGCAGCAATGCCCAATTGGGTAAGTCCTAAATATCCCCTGGTGGTCACTCGAGTCTGTCAAATAGGACTTTGGTGTTAAACAACACTCTGGGTATGTCCATGTTAGTTTCAGTGCAAAAAAAAAAGAAGCTACACTCATATACTGAAAGTTAGTAGTTATCGTTAGCTTCCACTAAATTTTTTATACGTTTATTGGTTCAGCATTATCAAATTCAAACTTTGCAGTTAGCGGAGTAGCAGTTACTGAAACTAACTTTTTGGCTAGCTGTACCCACCACTGGCCAGACCATTTACCCTCTGTAAAAAACATGTTATGTAAATAATTTGCCTTGAATACAGTTAATGGAACACGTGATATTACAAAACATTCTATTGAGTATTCATTTAAAGGCGAGTAGAGTAGAAATGGCGCAGGCAGTGATATTTGGGCTCGACGGTAAAAAGAACGGCTCTCAAGTACTTCGGTCCCTTTACTCGGACCAAAGAGCTATTGGAAAGAATCAGATTCTTTGGGAACATAACATCACTAGTGTGTGACCTGGAAATTTCATCCTTAGACCATTGACCATGTAGACCATTGACCTTCACAGAGAGATATACCATGAACTACTGTGCTACTGTGTACAGTAGAGCAGAAACCCTTTATTACACTTAAAACATACTGTTGGCAAAAGGAATATAGGCAGCAGTCTGCTGAGCTGTGGGGGGAAGATGTCATATGGTCCGATGAGTCATCCCACACCCTGTACTCAACAAGTACCTGTGGGGCAATAACCACAGGAAGCCTACAAGCTTGAGGACTTGTTTCCTGTAGTCAACTGTTCTGGCGACTTATGTGGATTGAATTTCCTGGCATGATTTATGCGGAGTAAACCCTTTAGCGGGCAAGGTAAACGACAATATGTACAAAGCCATTTAGGGTCATGACATTCATTCTGCGGTCCAATGAAGTTCCATGAGCCTTGTACTGGTATATGCCAAATCACATTAAATCCAATGAAGAAGCTTTATATTGGCATTTCCTTCAGTTCAGTGGTGGTTGGAAATGAATCTTGCATGAAAGAAGACAAAAATAATATTTTTTTCTGAGTGTTCATTTAGTATTGTCTTCCTTCTTCCAGTGCGTTATGTTTTCATATACTTCAGTGTTCCATAGCCATGAAACAACTTTTCAAAGATTTACAGATTTTTGCACAGATCTTTTCGTAGTATTACACTTTTTTAAAAAAAAAATTATAAAGTAAAAAGACGGATGCTCTCTGTTCAACAAGCTCCTCACTAGCCTTAACCTTGGTTCATGTTAAAGAAATTTCACAAAATTACTGATGTGTCGAGTCGTTCTTATTCTTTAATGTTTTAAATTATATGTTGTTCAGAAAAGAATGAATGTAGAGAAATTCACTTTTAGCCTTAATAACTCCTACCACTCTAAGGTACAGTATTTGACAAAAAAGCTGCAACTAAAATAAACCAAATTGCTTTCACAGCTTTCAAATGTGAAGACAGAAAGACAGTGAAGACAAAACAAGATATTTGGGTGATGAAACCATGCAAAATCTATTCATATTATATCCGAACCACATTCAATGCTTTAACCACTGAAGAGTTAATTTGGCTCAGCCACAAAAATGAGATCCTTTAAGTCTGATGTTTAATAGCTCTCAACAAAAATAAAGAATCAAAATTTCTAAGAAGACAAGGGAATGCCTGTAAAGTTGAAGATCATGCCATTGCTAGTTTGAAACTTGAGGTCCTACAAATTGTTTCACTAAATGTAACTTTAAATGTGTTCCTCATCATAGCATGAGAGGTATGCAAATGAAGACTTATTCATAAATAGTGTGCAGACTTTAGATATGTAAATACTGAATATTTTAACATGCTAGACGGCAAAGCAAACCTTCTTCAATTCTGCCAACATGAGGAGAACATTGATTATAAATATAAGGTACAGAAAAAGAAAATACCAGAGAAAAAAGCACTGCATGTCACATCTGGATTTCAGCACCACAGAACCCCCGAGAGAGGCATAGAGCAAAAATTCTGAGATTCAGCACTGAGCCAATAGTATGTAAAACCAGCAGTAAATCTGAGTCAAATTTGTTGCCCAACTTGATGTCCCTTAACATCATCTCACTTCAGGAGCTTCTTAAAGTATTGATTTCAGGATGCAGTGAGGTATCAAGAGATCCTTTGAGAACCCATATAAAAGGAATGTGTGGAACGGATGGCGGTGGAACAGATTAGGCACATGGATACTTACATCATCAAAAAAATAGTCCAGAGATTATCGTTCCATATTCTGTGCTCCTATAGCCAAAAAATGGGACACACTCCATTATCTGTCCTGCCCTGCCACCCTCTAAATTAACATGTTGCATAATTAATAAGACATACTCTTTCAATTTCAATATACAATTCAACCCCTGGTTAAATAAAAATGGTGCCTGAAGCATTTGGAAGCTGGGATGATTTATTTTTTTTCCCATTTAGCTCTGTCTGTTCTGTCTATGTTTTGTCTTTGGAGCAAAATATGTAAGTTCAGAGTGACTTAACCTCCAGTGACATTAAATGCTTAACTCCATCTATGGCTTGATTTATAATTCATGAGAGAAAATGTACAATGCAAGAAGAATACATAAGCATATATACATTTCTGCATATAGAGGTTTAATTATCATTTCCTTGGTTGCATCTTGCTTCTAGAGGCAGTTGGGAAACCTGGGATATCAAACTACTCCTACACTTATACAGTAGGCATTATTTCTTGCAGACTTTTTCCTAGAGCACAGGTCTGCTTGGTAATGTATTGTAAGGTGCTGTGAATCTGTGAGTAGGTGTTTTCATGAGAGAACTCTTCATATTCTTATTCTCTGCATGCATTTTTAAGTGAAAAGAGCTTTGGCATTATTTATTGAAGTATTCTTTTTTTCCTTCATATTCTCAGTCTCAGTTTCTCTCAGATAAAACACATCTGCAAAAACTACAGTGTAGCAAAAAAACCTGCAACACGCCTGTGGTAATTAATTGTGAATTTATACAGCACTTCTTGGCTCTCTAGCTGACTACCCAATTGGCCTAGGTCACCAGATAAACATATGTAATTGGTGGGTATCACCACGTTAATGAAAATTAAAGAGATGCTAATGCTGTGTTGATTAATTGGATCAGAATTAATATAGAGGAATTGGCTTAAGAGTATAAGAAGACTTGTGTGCACCTAAATGCGCTGCATGAAGAACAGACTTAAATTGAGGCATGAAACAAAATTAATGAAGAGAATGAAATATTCACTAAATGGCATAACCAATACAACGAAGTTAGAATAAAAAAGAAAGGAAGGCAGTCTGGGAATTATATAACACCTGCTAATGTTCAAGTCTGATTGGAGATGAAATGAACAGCCCCAACCTTCCTTTCAGAAAACAGAAGGTAGACTGTTAGTGTCAGAGAGGGATAATGTCAAAGGGCATTATGGAAGAGAAACATTAAGAATGGTGAATGAAAAAAAAGCAAGAGAGGAATCTGAGTTGGTGGAATCACTTAAAATTGAGGGTGAAAGATAGCTCCCTCACTAGGTACTGCATGCTGAACTGGAGATGAGACAGACAACAATGAACAACTAGCTACCTGTCAGCACACAAATATGGTTTTATAGATTTTATAGATTTCCTAGCAAACTGGCTGCTAAATGGTGGCACAGTGCCTCAGATTTCAGCTCCATGGATTATAAAAGTCCACACAGTGTTTATGTTGGTGATTTTCTGCAGCCACCTTTAGTTGACACTCATTCGCTTTTGATAATTGCTTATTCAGATATAGTCGTGGGGTCCAGAGGTAATTCTATTTTGGGAGGCATCGACATATTCACAAATCTTTGGGGCCAGACCCAACCACAATTAACAAGGGAAGAAGAGAGCCCCAAGCCCCTGTGCACTCCGTAAATTTTACCCTGTCCTCCCCCTGCAGACTTCAAAGGAATGATTCTACTCTTCTATGTGACAAACTGTGTGGCCATGTCAGTCTAGCTAATGGCTAACAATGAGAAAAGCTGCTGAGCATTTTCTCTGTTATTCGTTACCTGCAGTAAACACCAACTTCCAGCTAACAGCATCGTTGCCTTGCTACTGTTAAAATTGATCTTGCAACTGAGGACGCATAGGCTGTGTGGCACCAAAGCAGCTAAAACTGTGCCCCTTGCTTTGTATATGTCGGATAAGGTTGATCATGCTGACACGGATGATATTGTGCCATGTAAACAAAGTCGTTTCCTGCTAACTTCCCACTTCAAAAGCACCCACCTCACTTTTACTTGAATAACGATGCTGACAACATTGGCGGCGCTGATGGAACTTCTAGTAGACACATGTTGTTGAAATTCACCAGGACAGAGAAGGTTTTCTTTCAAGGAGTTTTTTTATATCAAGACCTGAAGACAAAGTAAATAATTTATTTAAGTCTTTTTTCACCCAATTAATCTCTACAAATTAAGTTGCATTGTGTGCTTCGTGTAGGGGACTGTTTTCAAATATTATTCATCCATCAATAAATGAGAATGAATGTCATTTGGTATATCTGGAGTTTAGATATAGTTATATATCTTTAGATAGTTATGCTTCTGAAGTAATAGACCAAACCTCATTAACACAGGAGGATTCCGACTCCAGCAAGATGGCTAAATAAAGGCTAGAACTTCACTTCTGGTGTCAAGATGGTCAGGGATTAAATTTTCGCCTCGACATTCCACTGAATCCCCGGGGACCCTTTAACCTCATTGGTTACTATCTCTTTCTTTTCTCTCAGTACCCTGTAAAACTGCACTAATTGCAGTATTTGCTTTTGCGCTCCATTAGGAGTAAAACTTAATTTAGGAAACATTAACTTAAAATGAAACCAATCTGCTAGATAATGCAGCAAGGCTTTGACATAATTACTCTAAGGAAGTTACAGTTGATACTTCTAATGCAGAGGCTTTGGACAATAGTTGAAGCAATTTAGACTGAAGTTACCAGGGAACATGCTTGCTATGTAATATTGTGTGAAAATTCAAAACATTTTTCTTATATTAACATTACGATTATCTTATTGGTATAAGTCTGCACAAAAGATAAAAAGGTAATTAAAATTAAACTAGTAATAATGCATAATGCAATACATAGAACATTCTCACCAGAAACATAATCCTTTTAGATCACATATAATTTCAGTTGCATTTGCATTAATTCAATGTGGCTGTAGACAGGAATATGGCACTACATTTTAAATGTCAGTCAGTGAGCTTTTGGGTCACCATGCATATCCAAGGTGGCAAGGCTGTGGTGAACAGCTGGGCACGTGTCTGGAACGCTGTTGGATAGGATTAGGTCTTTGGTGTGAGACGCCAAGGCACACATGCCTTTAAAGTCCCTTATTACCCCATGAGTTACTTTTGGAAGTGGCTCCTAGCACACAGAGTGTTTCATTGTTTAGTAAATAATCTTGTCACTTAAATTTTCATGATGTCACTTATTGCATCTGTGTTCAGGTTAATCAATCTAGCGGTAACTTACGGATATATTGTTATAATATTGTTCGATGATTATGTTATTTGGTAACTGTGTAATAGATTACATGTAATACATTAGAGAAGCAAGACAAAGTGTAATGTGTGAGTGCAGTAGGTAAGAAACGAAACTACAAGCAGTTCATGGAATATTTCTCTCTATCAGTAAGTCAAAGAATTGGTTGGGCTGTGTTTTTTAAAATGGCAATCCAACACAAAAAAGAGTTTTTTCTAAGAATTTTTTTTCAGTTAATAGGTGCCGGTATTCCATACACCATGCTGAGGTTGAGGCCCTGTACTTCCATCAAAATGCTTTAAGAATAGGACATCTCCTCAGGGTAGAAAGACAAATTTACTTGGGCCTATGGCCATCAGGAATGCTGAAGTCTATGTTTTTGAGAAAAGGCACATATGAATGAGTTAAGGATGCGTATAGTTAACAAGCATATGAGGTTGTAATTAAAGGTGATTCTGTGAGACAGTAAGTGTGAGAATGAGGTACACCTGTCAAAGGAAGCTTATTATGAATACCACAGAATATCTAGAATAATAATATCAGCTTCTAACACACTGGAATAGTTTCAGGGTAGCTGGATAGTCCCAGTGTTCCATCATTCCAAGAACATATTGCAGTGACTTTAAGGGAAAAGCGAACATTTGGACATGCTTTTATAACTGTGTGGTTCAGGACTGGAATTGGACATCTGGCCGGTTCACATCCCATGGTTGACAGAGCTATTTCACTAGCACTCCTTTGAGCAAGACCCATGACCCCATCTACCCCAGGGCCTGGCAGACCGTGCTCTCTGATCCTCACATGCCTGTAACTTGGGACAAAAGCATCTGCTCAAATAAGTAAATGTAAGTTTCTATTATGGAGATACTTAGCTAGCTGATGTTTCACAAGGAACTGAAGGTGATGTCGATATGTAAGTCTTAGAGAAAGACATCATCAGCTAGTGGCAATTGTGGATGGAGTGAATGCTCCAGGACTGCGATGTCCGTGAATTGGTTTGGGAACATAGAACATGTTGAGTGCAAATATAAACCCAGTGTGTGAGCTGGCCCATTTATCAAGTACAGGCTCTTGAACTTCACAGAGAGGGATACTATGGTTGGACTGCAGTGCGGAAACCCTTTATTGCACCTAAAACATATTGTTGGTGCAAGTAACACAGGCAGTGGTCTACAGAGCAGTGGGTGGCGAGGAAGTCATATGGTCAGATGAGTCATCCTTAACCCTCTTCTCAACAAATGCCCAAGTACTCATGCAGCACTTGCCAAAAGAATCCTACAGGCTCAAGTGCTTGTTTCCCACTGTGAGGGGTTCTGGCTTTTCTGCAGTGGTGTGGGGTACGTTTTCATGCCATACTCTGTCCTCACGTTCCCTTTGAGGACAAAGTAAAAGACAACAGATAGTGAGCCATTCTTATTGGCCTATGGTGGATAATTTCCTTTGTGATGGAAATGCAATCTTCCAACAGAACAATGCCTCCATCTAAGAGAAACAAATGGTCACTGAATGGTTTGATAAGTCTGAAACAAATTCAAACCATATTCCACCATCTGCCAGCCCTCAGCCCAACTGAACACTTTGAGGAGAGTTCTGAGCAATGTCTGATGTGGAACGTTACATTTACCATGGCAGTTCCCTGTGAATAGGCAGGAAAGGTGGAGAAATTGTTTTTTTCTCGATCTTACTCAAAAAAAATTTGTCAATCAAAAGCACACAACGATTGCTCAGATTCCACTTTCTTATATGTGCTCCTTAAAACTTTGAAAGTGCTCTTTTGGAAATACTTTAAAAAATACATAATCAAAGATCGACGATTTGTCTAGATTTTAGAGATGTAGAGATTTTTCTTTGATGATTTTTTTTGCTGATATCTTAGAAGTACAACAGGTGCAACTTCTTTCGTACCGTTCATTTCTGCTGAATAAAGGAATCACATGATTGCCAATCTTAAACAAACCAGCCAGAGCTGATAGTATGTAAAATGCAGTCATGTTTGACTTACCAGGTTTACAAGAGATGGACATGACAGATACTGGTGTTAAAAGGATCTCAGACAATACATCTGTTCATTTACAGGTACCAATTGTGCAAAAAGCTATTTGTCCTAGTGGACTTATTAAGAATTCCTAGCTGATTGTTAATCTTATAACTACTTCTCTTGTGACACAATTTGCACTGGTGAACATCCACTGACTTGTATTTGAGGTCTGGTCTCTGAATTGGGCTGTTACACGGAGTCCATGCTGAAGAGATTTGCTGCTACCTGCACCATAAGTACTAATGCTCATTTCAATACATCACATGCCCCTTTCACTGTTTCTTCATATCATATCTTAGTTGTACAACCTAAAGAGTCTGACCATATACACTAATGATGAATATTGTGGCTACAGTAATAGTCATTCAGAATTCAGATCCATGTAGCTTGGAAAAGTATGGTTTGTTGCATCCTTGGGTGACCAGATGATCCATGTTAGGGAGGAGAATTTGGAAACACCGAGTTGTTGCTGTGTGCTGATCGGTCAGTCTCCTATAATGATGCATATGTCACAAATATTAATTTGAAACAAATGGATGATTGTTTCAGTTAAGGAAACAAGCCAGTCAAAGCAGAATAAGAACTGTACCGTTTAACCAAGCACAGGAACCTTTCAATTTTAAAGTAGTTTTTAAAATCTGTCATAGCTGACCCTCTCTGACATGGATTATCTGGTCACTCTAATCTATCTAGATATATAACTGGAGCTTTTACTGGAAAACATATGGTCCTGGGGAGGATGGAGGCTTTGATATTGGTCAAGGGTCTCCCCATATGACTCTAAATTGCTCATGGAAAGTGACTGTTCACGAGTGTGATGGATTCATATTCTCAGCCTTATGCCCTGTTCTTCTGGGGATGAACTTCATGCTCACTACACCCTTGTATGCAATAAGAAGTTATGGAAGATTGTCCCACAACCTCAATCTTCTGCTAACAACTATACCTCCTGATATAGTAGCCTATGTATAAGAACCTTCAAAGAAATATTCTAACCTTTACCAATATCTCCTTCTCCATGGAGTTGCCACATTCTACTGAAAAAATGGAATGCATTGTTCAGGTCCCGCTGTGTGAATGAGCTCGATGGAGAACTTCCAGAGGGAGGAAGTTTGGAGGACTGGTCCCATGAACGAGCATTGCTGATGGCCATGGCGACAGACCTCCCAAGCTGCAGCGCTGCCATCAAAAGACACCCCTGCTGCTCGGGTAAACACAACTTCACCCCAGCCCCTGCCCCATGGGGTACTGTAAAGGTCACAGGCTGTTAGTTGGCTGCAATGCGTTTTAACCTTGGAAGTGATGCTGACCCTGTTCTGGCCCGTAAACCACCAACACCCACCTCCCCCACTCAGTCACAGGAAATGGAAGGATGGAGAACCACCATAGCCTCGTTTTCACAGCAGTTTCACCGACTTACTGAAAAGGATATTAAGTGGGAGAGTTCTAGAGTAAACGAACAGCAGCTCCTCATCTTTGTAAGCATGGGTATAAACTCTCTGGGGTATTTAGCAGCACACTTGATCTTTGCAGCCAGCGCCAAATTCCCAGGACAGGTTCACATTCAGCACCAGAATCAGAGCCAAAATGAGCCAATTTCTGCCTGAAAACTGTCTGTTTCTCCCTGCCTCACATGCCTAATGTGCACAAACAGTTTAATTTAGCCGGCGTACCAGGAATGGCACACTGCTCTCTGATCCGCCGTGAGGGAAGCTGACGGGTGTGGTGACACAGGGGACCAGGCTTGTTTTTTAAGCCATATATTTCATGGCTTCACTCAACAGTGGCCTGAAATAAAATGGTTTCCTTAACTCCCTATTTGTTTATTAATTATTCAGAAGTGTGATGAGAAAGTCCACGTTAGCTATTTGTTTTCTGAACAGTGTGACTCATATATCATTTATCAAATGGAAGTCACAACCATCAGTCATCTAAGTAAAGATTTTAAACTTATAAAATCAGGCCCACGTAAACTTAACATAGAGCTTAAAGATGAGGGGAAGAAACAGTAAAGAAGATCTATATTCATCCTGTGAGATGAACTCTTAAATGGAGACCTTTGATGAATGAGATCATGGTCTTGTTGAAATGTTGGTTTCAATTTAATTTAATCAATCCAACTGATTCATCATTATAAACTAAATATAGATAGGTTTGTAGTTCTAGAATAACCTCGCAAAAAAGGATGTCAAGGATTTCGAGGATAAAGTGAATATGCTGCAGAGGAAGAGGGAAAGAAGATCCCATTAAAACACAAGACTGAAAATGCTCCTCCCATGGGAGTTTTGCTTATACAAAAATGTTCTGAGGGCATAATGAAAAATAATTGGATATCTCTCTGAAACAATCAGATTGTAGAGGAGGTAGGCCAAAGCAACTAGAGGAGGTGTGACCAAGAAATGTGATTGGTTGGTCCCGCCTCCTCTAATTGCTTGGACTCACCTTCCCTACAATCTGATTGGTTTAGAGAGACAGACAATAATTTTTCATTCTGCCCTCAAAACATTTTTCTGTAAGTGAAACTCCTATGAACAAATGCTTCACAAACTATGACATCAATGGACTCATGATTGTACTAGAAAGAAAATTTTAAAAGGATGAAATAGCATTTGCAAATGGTGCTAGGCATCCTAGTTTAGCCACCACCTGCCCAAGAAAGTCCTTGAGAGATCTACGTGCTCCATTCAGTGCACGATATTAGCATAGCAACAGGCACTGCAGTGAAAAGCTGCCTGTGTACTGGGGGTTTTCTCATTTTCCCCTCTGTCACTATCAGGCTCTGGGATGACACTCTGTTGTTCCCTAAACCATGTAAATTTTCATCATATGATGCCCAGTTTCTTCAGCCCATCATGTAGGCTACCACAGCATGTAATGGTCCAGAGGATGGCACGGAAACAAGGGACAAAGCAATCAGACATGAAACGACCCTACTGGCACAAGCGGTGGTATTACAGATTCAGCAGTAAAGACCTTCATAGCTGAATCCATGAGGATTTTTATGGCTTAGTTATCTTCAGATAGAACAAAGCTGCTTGTGCGATAAGCACAATCCTGACTGAGCATTTCTGTGGCTAAAAAAAATCCACTCAGTTTCAGATGATTAAATAATTACTCTGCCAAAGTTTCCATTCCTTTGAAACCTTTTTAGGATAGGTTTTGGCACTAAGGACATATAATATAAAAACACTGAAAATGAAAAAGATGGACAAACTGTTCACAACAATTGCTTGTAACACTGATTGTTTTTGTACAGCAATTTTTATTCTCCTTTGACTGGTTACTATTTGACAATGCACATCTCTGCTAATAATTGAAATCTATGCCCTACTCGCAGTCTTTTACTCGTTTCAAAAAGTGGCCATCGTGAACTGGTAGTTCACCTGTAGATCTTTGGATACTGCTGATCGGTTGTCAATCTCTCGTCAGAGGCCTTTTACTTCATTGGCTGATATTGATAAAGGCAATACCATGATTATATACATTCAATGGACAAAGACTATTGCTGCAAACAAAGAATTCAGCATCGGAAGCAAAAGCATCCATCTAAATTCCATGAAAAAAATCGTGCATTTTAATTACTGTCAAATACCTCTCTGGGGACGTCTGGCTCCACTGTCATGCAATATATTCGATATTTAGCCAATTAAGGCCCATGCCAATAGTGCAATTTCGATCTTTATTTTTAAAAATGGTTGAACCCTAGGGACCCCATTAGCATGAACCATGACAAAAGCACTCTGAAGCAAATCTATAAGCGATCACACTTAACAGCACTCTGCGATCTGTGAAAATGCACAGACTAAACCAATTTCTATTTCTCAATTTCTTTTCCATTCAGCTTCGTCTGTACTTGCACTTTACACTTACAACAAATTGGGTGTTGGCGGATGACAGAGCATTCATTATGATATAGCTTTCCTGTGCTCCGCAGCATTGCCAAGATATTAAGCCTGGGTCAGTTTTGCAGGAAGGATCATCTGCTGTTGTTTGGGCTTGTAGGACTCAGAACAAAGTCGTCACTGAACCGGACAAAACAACTGTACAGGACAAAAATTACCTTGATCCTTTATAGCTTTTTCCCTCTGCTGATGCATAGGCCAGCTTCTTTTCCTCAAAATTACAGGCAAATTAATATTATACCGGTATTAGCATCAAATGAAGAAATGTCTTCTGTGATTCTCTTTTCTGAACGAGTTTTGCAAATTCCTGTTTCAATACCAGCCATACAAAAAAGGTCCCTTGATTTATGCAAAATGAAGAACGGACATTTCTCGAATCTCTGTCAATGGTAATTTTCTAGTAGGGATTCAATTATCTGGGTAGGATTGAGACAATATTGAATATTCAACGAGTAGAAGACATTTTAATTTAAATACCCGATCGCCACCCCCCACCCCGATGTGAGGTACTGTTCAACCCAATGAACTACTATGAGAATGGCAGTTGGTAGGACAACGAGGATGAATGAGTGATCGAACTTTGACAGCTGTGTAACAACATTATTTTAGAGACAGAATAAAATAAAACAAAACACTCTGACTTTTGTAATACCATTAATTTGAACAGAGACCTGAATGTTCCCTTTGACTTTTTGGATGGGTCTGCCTTGCACCCTCTTGTCCCTGGGAAACAGGCCAGTGTCCCTGGCACCGTGACCTGCCTGCAAGGTACCTATCCTCTTTCAGTTTCTGTGCCACCTCTTATGCATCCCCAGGTACACTTTAACAGTTGCATGATAGGATGCTCCGAACTTGACCTGGCTTTGGCAGAACAACATGCACTGGGAGGGTGATAGAAGGGACATTTTGTTCCTCAAGGATGCGTTGGAAAACCAAGCAGAATTAATCCAATGAGTTATTCACCTGGCTCACAAAAATAAAATAAAATAAAAACTTAATTTCTTCTCACTGGCCACTTTATTAGGTACATAAATACTGCAGAGGTGGAAAGTTCAGGTCCAAAAAGTACAAATCCAGACCAAGTTTTGTTTCATCCGACCAGTTGAGCATGAAGAGTCACAGTCACAGAGCACTCAGCTGGTTGGTTGAAACAAAACCTTGGTGTGGATTTGTAGTTTCTTGTCCTGAACTTCCAA
>JABFDZ020000131.1:26552295-26568468 GCA_019775955.2 Pollimyrus isidori | reverse complement strand
TCATCTGCCCTCAAAGTAGTTCTGGAGACAATCAGTTCTGGCTGAACCTAGCTAGGTGTATCCAATAAAGTTGCTACTGAATGTAAAAGGAAAGTTTTGTGGACTCTTGCACAGTAATAGCAAACCAAGTATGGCACAGAGGGTGGAAAGTGAGATTAATTTTCATTTTAGGATAGAATTCAGTAGCTAGACTTGGCTATGTCAGCATTCAGGACACAGATGTTCAGTCCAGTTGGGAGCTGGGAGAGATGCCCATAGTGACAAACCTAAGTAAGAACTGTCAAAGGCTCTAATCTACACATTATTCATACTTATGGGGAATATGTGCCATAAAGCTAAGGAGGCTGGTGCCACCATGACAGTCTCTGCCCCTAGTGTGCGCAGTTCTGCTTCTATATTCTGTGCGAGTATGAGATATGTGTTCCCCCTTTTGTGTAGCCCCCAGTGAAACCTGCTTCAGAAATAGCTAAAAGTAGGCCACGTTCATCCAAAGGCATAAGCAATCAGCTGACCTTTGAGTGACAGGACATCCATCCAATAAAAGAGTCTAATCGGGGAATTAAGTGGGTGTCATCATTCATCAAAAGCAGGAAAAGATCCTTACCAACATGGCTACACAAATTTTTTGGTGTATTATATAATTTGCTTTCTGCAAAGATTTTCTTTACAGATATCCCGTGTTAAGGTTCTTCTCTGGATTTACAGTTAAAGGAAAACGAATGGTCAGTGCTGCTTTTACTTACAGTATTACATTTTTATCCAGTGATAGTAACTTTTGTATTGAAGAAGTCTCATTATATCAGTTACCCAAGGGTATAGGCTAGGGTATGAACAGTAAGGAGATATCCCTACCAATTCCGTGGCAATACCATGTGTGTTTTGGGGGCAGGGGGGGTTCATGGATGCTTTGGTCCCTACGAATGTTGTAATCAAACCTAGGTCATGCAGTTATCCAATTATGACATACATTTAAAGCCAGCAGCATATGTGACTTTCTTATTGAATTGTTTTTTTTTTTAATGCTTAAAATCTGAATGCAAGGTCAAGTTACAGTAAGCATTGGTAATGTCATCCTTGAGATAGAATTTACTTTTAAATGTTGCAAAGCATTGGGCTTCATGTATGTTTCACTTTTACCATATAGTACTGTATTGGGTACATATCAAATTCTTCATGCATGTTTCACTTTTACCATATACTGTAGTACTGTATTGGGTACATATCCAATTCTTCATATATGTTTCACTTTTACCGTTTAGTACTGTATTGGGTACGTATCACATTCTTCATGTATGTTTCACTTTTACAATCTCAAGTGCTGCCCACCTAATCCATTCAGCACACTTATGTTCAGCACACACCCATTTGCTAACAGGTTTCATGTTTTCAAGTTTCAAGTTAGCAAATCATCTTGTCAGTTTGACAGACTCATTCTTCGCTACACTGTTTTCCCTTTAAAGAGCTAATTTGTTAAGATGACAAGCTACTTCACTGAAATGAAATGTGTACCGGATACAGTGTTGGTTGATGATTTAAAATGACAATTACATCATTTATTCCAGCCTCCAAATGCATTATTAACATAAAGGCAGGCTAATGTGTCAGAATGCTCTCCTTTATGTGTCATCATCGCCCCACCATAGACAGCTTGCCATATTGGACAGCTGCAATAAGCTATGGACTCGTCCAGCACCGCTGCACCTTCGCCTCAAATTGCATGATGTTGTTTACTGTGGAGCAGATGATTGTAACAACCTACCATGGTTAACAAAGAAAGACATTGTTTCAGTGTTAAGAATGAAGTAAAGTTTTTTGGATTTTGATTTTGGTGTCAGAAAGATTAATGTAAGCTGAACAACCCATGCAGCTTTTGTCTGCTTATCCATTACAGGGTCATGTTGATCCTGAGGCGACACTCACAGGCCAGGAACAAGCCAGCAGACTCCCGGGGTGGGATACCAGTACAAGCAGAACACCTCAGAGTGAACAGAGTGTCTTCAGTGTGTCAAATAGTTGGATAATGGTTAATATGAGGTGTGAATATGATCTGGATTGAATGACCAAATCAGACCTCATCAAAAATGGAGCTTAATGATATTTAAAGAATGAGTGGATTATATGAGAAATTACTATTTTTTTTAACTAAATTAATTTCTATTCAGAAATACATCACCGCTTACCTTATCCAAGTGTTAAATATCCTATGCAATTACCTTCCATGCACTTGCAAATCACCTTGATAAATTGGCGTACAATGTTCCATGCATATATTTACATAATGCCTTTCCAATATTTTGTGATTCATCTTGGAAACGCCCCAGTTTACATACTCATGTAATTAAGACCTGTAGCACCAAAGTTCCTTTTCACATGTGTAAGTACCAGTGTATCCTGTAAGTAAATCTGAATGCTTACTCTAGCTGTACATTTCACACACTACCACAGCGTTAAACTGATAATAAAATCTGTCCCTTAGTCTTCAGTCAAACAAATTAGCCGAGTAAAAGGTTTCTTAAAGAAAAGATTTTTACCTCCAATCCTGTGTCATATCCCCCTTTAAGAAACAGAATGAGCTCAGAAAATAATATTCTTTCCATTTCTAGTCAATACATTTGAAGGAAAGCTACATTTTTGCAAAACAAACCATATATAAATTACACAGTGACTTTGAGTAATAGGTCCTTCATACTCAAACCTCATATGTACAAGTAACATCAAAAAATTGTAACTGAAAGATATCATGATGTCCACAGAGAAGAAAAAAATGAAGAGTGGAAAGAGGGAGCAGGGCTTCTAGACTCAGCATTCGAGCACATAAGGGGACGCCATGTTGTGCTACTTGTGGATAACAATGCAAAAAATGCACAGAAGGAAATGTCCTGGAAAAGTACCAGTGATGGCATTTTCCATGAGGAACTGGCTTAGCTTCTTAGCATGAGACTGCAGATCCCAGTCAGCAAACCAAAGTGAGCAAAAAGGAGTCTCATTAGCAGTACTCACATTCTCAATGAGAGATCAAAAACGGAAGGTGTTAACTTGAATAAGAACGACTATTTATGGCATAAAAGAACATCTATTAGGTTTACAATAAACAAAGATACCATGACAAAAAACTGACTGAATGCGGGGAAAAACAAATTCAAACCAAATTTAACATCATATAAGATGGAGATAGACCACCTTGGTGGTATACAAAATTTTGTCTGCACAGGTCACAAAACAGATGGTTTACAGCTATTTTAATTAGGTGGCATGGTCAGCTTCACTGTTTTGCCTTGGCTCTCAAAATAATAGCATTGCCCAAAAAGGAAATAATTATCATTCATACAGCCAACCAAGCTAAAATATCAGTAGATGGAATATTCCTTCTTTGAATGATGCATAAGGACAAACAATTTCCAGTAAGACTGCTGTGATATGGCCTGACAGAAATGAGAATTTATACAGAGAGTACCAGCATATAATGCTTAATCTTACTAAAGTTCTAACAACAGCCTCCATTTTATTGCTGTGGAATAACTATGTTTGCTTTTATATTTAGCTGTGAAATATCTGTGGTTGTAGATTATTATAGGAATTCTATAGTTCTTTAAAGTATATTGTATACTTTAACGCTCTTAAAAGGTTTTTCTTGTGGTTAAATGTAAATGTTTCAAATGCTGTTTACTCATGTTGCGAGGTGACCCATGCAGTCTCCAGTGAACCATGTAATTGGTGTCTCATCTGAAACTCTCAGAGCTCTTTAGTCGCGTCGGTGCAGAAGAATATTCGATTTTGTGTGCAAAAACATAGTAGTGGAGGGTTTTTTTCCCGCTCAATTATTTAGCTGTCTTTTTCTTCAGAAAATGGAAGTGACGCGAGCTCACACTCACCTGCAGAAACTGTGCCAGAAACAACCATGAACAAACACAATGTTTCTGGTGGTATAGAAGTAAAAGTTATTAAACATACCAAACCAAATTAAAGCACTTGGCATGGCAACAGTGAACAGCACATACTCATTCTCCAATAAAAGGGCACCAAACGCAACCAAACCTGTAAGAAAGAATATGTTCTATTGACTGTTTTTAATATGTAAGAATGAGATGTGTACCGGAGATTGCACTCTCTCATTTTTCAAACAGATAACAACAACAACAAATGACAATTCTCTTTGAATGTCCAGATGGATTAAAAAATGCACCCGAATACAAATCAAATCACATTAAAAATATATTAATCTTGGTTTTCATTCTTTTTTACTTCCTCAGTTGACCGTAATCTCACTGATATCAAAATGTTGCATCTGACTATTGCTCTAATAGCTCCTTTAGGAGATTTAATTCAAGCAATGGTGCATTTTACTGAGGTGTGATGAAGTGTTTCTCTTGAGAAATAAACATCACATTTTAGCCTTTTCCTTGTCATTGTCAAGGACTCATATCAGTAGTCCAGCATCAATCCTCATAACCCTTCTTCAAATCATGAAGACTAGGCCCATCTTCTCAGTATTTAAACTGGGAAAAAGGTTGAGTGGCAACTTGACAAAGCAGATTGTCTCCCAGCATGAAGTGAACAGTAGGCCAGGCTATGAATCACAGTGTACTCCGCTGTCAATTTTACCTGCTGTGTATCCTAAAACCATGACAACAGACAGCCGACTTCTTAGAACCAAGATCAGAAAATTTGGCAACAAGTTAATGGCATATTGAGAACATTTTCATTGTGAAATAGGCCTTACCGAGGGACATGTCATTTCTTGTTTTGTTGACACTTAATGCAGGAGAGCTGAGCTCAGAGGCAAATATATCAATTCTAATCTGTTCGGTGAAGCGTGCAAATTAAACAGACAATATCTGTTACATTGCTAAGCTCCTTTTCACACTACTAAACTGTGCTACTCAGAGTGCACCTCACCACATATGGATAGATCAAGAATGCAAGGACATATTTACTGCAATTAAAGGCTTATCAAGCTGCACCCACACTTGTTGCTTTTCCAACAGGCAACCTGAAGGGCAGCACGAACCTTGGAAATTCTCCCTGGAGTGCTTCTGCACCACTGGTGAAGACAAATGACTGGTCAATGTTTAACATGGCCAAGACTAACTGCGTGCTGTTTAAATGAACGGCACGCTATGAAACAGGCAGGATAAAGGATGTGCCTCTGACGTGATACTGAATGAAAACAGAAATGACAGAGAAATTGTTCGACGGCAGCAGCTATGACCATTCCTTTAAAGATGGCCGCACATCCAGTTCTATTTTTAACTGTAAATCCTGCATCGCTGCAGCAGTGGAGACCAGCGTCACCATCACTAGGTAATCCCAATGCGGCCCAATCCAGCCCAGGGTGAGTTCTTGTCCTAGCTGCCAACTAGGCCAGATTATTAGAAACTCTGAGGTTTGCAGTGAAAACGTTTGTAAAAGTGTCCCTTCACGTGCTCTGATTTCCTATTACAACCTCTCCCCTCCCCCAAAAAAAAAGAAAGGAAAAAGGACCATTTCAACAGCATAGGGGCAGTGAAGAAAGCACAGATCGTTGATAATCCAACATCTACCTGCTTAAGGATCAAGCTTTTCACTGGATCTGAAACAGATTCACTGTAATCTGAAACAGATTCACTAACAGATGAAGAGTGTTGTCAAGAACAAGCAGTAGGCATCTACAGTGTCAACTCACTGTTTCTACATTGAATCTTGATTTCCTGAGCAAAGTAGAGTAAGAAATTTATTATCCTTTGAGGGAGAGTCTGGAGCATTAGCATACCCACTGCGAGGTTGGATAATTCACTGGAATTAGTATAAGGCACACTGCTACCATAGAGGTCCAGTACATAGCTATGGGGATCCACTGTCATGCCCGTAAGATCCTTCACACAGATGGTACAATTATTTACCTTGCAACAGAGCACCATAAACAAAGATATCACTGTTACTCTGTCTTCGTTTGATTTTTGCTTAGCAAGCAACTTTGAAATTTTGAATTCAAAGTTTGCACTGTTGTGCAATGAAATGCACATTCATTTAAAAATTACAGAAACTGAAAATTCTTATAGGTCTAAAAGCTTAAGGCTTCCACCCTAGGACCTGTATCCCACTGCAGAATAATATGGGTCTTCTATTGGAGCCTTGGGTAAGTCTTGACCTCTGGAAGCCTTATGTTCAATGCTTGAGGCTGTTAAACAGACGCTACTGCCAGACTGTACTCTGCACAGTGAGAGCACCTCAGGTGCTGCCTGCCTGCAGCGCAGCTTCAGTCTGCATTGTAAACACAGTTCGATATTTCAGGGCTCGGTCAGAGCCAAGCTGTGTCTCTGTTTTGATAGATTTGACTTGGGAGCATATTCATATCTCATTACAGTTTCTAAGGGGAATATGATTCAACAATATGATAATAAATCGCTTCTGCCCTTAAATCCGCTACCCTGGGGAGGTATTGTGTGCAGAAATCCTGGATTCTTTCCACAGACTGACTATGATCCACCCCATTCCATTTAAGGGCACCGTGCTTCAACATTCCAGTAACAATGTGCATGACATACATGTGCTCTCTCTTTTATCCTTGCATTGTGAGAACTGGCACAGAGTGCAATCACAGTGCATTTAGCCCCCATGCATAAGCAGACTATGATTAACAGGTGCAATTGCTGGCTCACCTCAGGAGTCTGTGTCTCACCTTCTCTCATACTTGTCACAATCCAAAGATACTCAGTGATAACTCCCCCCCTCCTCCCCCATTACAGGCTACTAGTAAAGCATGAGATGGATGTGAAATGTGCATGCCACCACCTTCCATAACCTCTTACCTAGTACAGGGTCATGAGTTAATCCCAGGAAATATACTGGAGTACATTAGGTAGGGGTACACCCTGGACTTGAGTCCATCAGGGAAATCAGAGTACCCAGAGGATACTCCATACACAAAGCCAAGGATGGGGCGCCAACCCATTGCAGGGCGACTTACACACCGTTCACACCTACCTGTATGGGCCATTTGGCAACTCCAATTAGCTCCTGTATGTTTTTGGCATTGAGTACCCAGAGCAAACCCCGCGACGACATGGGGAGAACATGCAAACTCCACACACAAGGAACCCTATTATGCTTTCAAATCAATTGATGTTCTTTTTGGGGCGTTGTTGTTGATTTAATGTAAGTGAGGATTCCAGTAATTTTTGGCTTAAAATCTCCTTTCCCATTTGTCTGCCATTTTAGGTGAAAGTCTGCATTGCATGAACAGTATTAGTGCTCTAATTACGTTGTTAAGGTTGTCGGTAGAAAAAACAGTTATGTTAATAAATTATGTTAATACTGATATTGATACTGATATTGTTCAAACCAGTCTCTTACAACCTTGAGCTGTACCCAGTTCTGCTTTATCTGTATTTATTAGAAAAAACACTTAGGAAGAAGTGTATTTTTAATCCAAAACCATTTAAATGAAGCGATTTTAGGTTAAGTACCTTTCTCAGGGGTATAACAGCATGACCCTCCTGAGATCTGCACCAGAAACTAGCGGTCATAAGGCCAATTCTTTAACCAGCATGCTACCGCACAATACAAATATACAGCGAGATGTTCTGCTGGCATGAACATCTGTTAACGGTCTAAGCTCAGTAAAGATCGAGGCAGCACGCGTCAAGTGTTAAATTACAGAACCCGCACAGTGTAGACATCCAAATCAATTAAAATACAATGAATAATGGAGCAGCGCAGCCTCGGAATAAGTGTGGCTTCACTATGTTGGAAAACAGCATATAAATAAATCTTCGTTCTTACAGCGTCAGGTAGGCCTATGCCACTGCCAGATAAACAACCCAAATAAATAAATAAAAATAAAAAATTCAATCGTTTGATAAAGTTACGCCAGGATTACCGGAACGTCTAGAAATAAAAGTGCCCACTCCTTGCATACATGTGCTGGTGCAGCACAAATTTTACCTTTGCACCGCCAACTCTGAACAGCTAGATCTTCTGAAAACAGCGTATTATTCAGCCGGAGGAGGGCACAGGCGGAAGAGTGGGGAACAGGATTTTTATTAATAATAATAATAATAATAATAATAATAATACTCGTACGGTGAGTGGCCGTCGTTTAAAAAAGCGCCTTAAATCTGCATTTGTACCGGCCAGTCCCGTGATACTCTTTCACATTATCGCAATCATAGATTCATGGTGTTCAGTTGTTTACAGTGGTTGAAACAAGCAGGGAAATAACGACTATGAGAATAGGCTATCTAACACGCGGAGCACTGCATGACAGAAGTTCAGTTTTTCTGCAGAAGGGAGTATCAGATTCCCGCATAATGAAGAGTAATATACAGTAAAGCCAGTGCGCTGACAGTACATCATACATGCGCTGATAATAAGATGAACTTTGTCAGATAAAAATTAGGGGGCGATAAAGGCAGGCGCCGGTGAGAGCCTGACAGTTAAGAGACACGGGTGAATATGAATGATCAACACGCCAGCTGTTTGACAAGGCTCGCAATGATGCTCGGTCAAAAATGTTGTTTTACACTCGGAATATCACTTGTAGTCTTTAAATACGTGGAGATTTCCCAGTCCAGAGAAAGCTGAACAACAATGAAATAATTGGAATACCTTTAGAAATTAATTATGTACTTATCAGCTATGTATTTATCAAGGCCAGCTGCAAATTACTCTGAGCAAAGACAAGTTTGCTTTCATCACTAAAATTATTATTATTATTTTTTTACTCTGAGCTTATATACCAAAAGGATTTTTTACAGACATAAACTGCAGGCAGCCTTGGTTGATTGTATTTCAGTAGTAATATTGAAATTTGAAATGCTCAGAGAGGACGCCTTCAGGTACACTAAGTTAACATGCAAAGCGTGCATAATTTTAACCTGAAGCACAGCATAAATTTCATTTGGTTTCCTTTGAACATATGGCAGAATTTGGATACAATTCAGTGCTAATGAAATGCTACTCTAATGGTAACTAACCTGTTTTTTATGACTTTATGACCTTAATAAATTCTAAAATTATGATTAAGAAGCTCAGGTGAAAAGGGCACATATGAGATGAGTACAGAAATGTTCCGATCTCCAAACGAGGACAAACATGCATCTTGGATAGACATTAGCAGTATTATTAGTATAGTATTATTGTTCAAAAATACAGTGTCTATCCAAGATGCATGAAACAGGGCGTTTTTGTAAACAACTATAAAAAGACTATAAAACTAAAAAGAAAAATGCTTTATCATCAATAGGTCAGCCAATAAAAATGGATAATGGAAAATTGTCCAAACCAGTGTTTTTCAGTCTGGTCCTTGGGAACCCACATACTGTCCACATTTTTGCTCCCTCCCAGCTCCTATACTGTGGGCTGTCTGTGGGTCACAGATTACCGTATAGGGAAACACTGGTCTAAAGGAAATATCATTCAAAAGCTTCGGTTTCCCTTCAGACTTTAGCATGTTTCTACATCCACACATCTGTCTTCAAACTGACTATGCTGGTCAGGACCACCTAGAAAGAATCTCAGGCAACCTAGGGCCCAAGGCTAAGCTGCACTGTGGATGCAATGCCAGGATGGCACGAGACACAGCCTCACTCACTCTATAGGCGACTCCGAGAGCCCAGTTAGCCTAACTGCAAGAGAACGGAATAGTCAGAGGGAACCTCCACAGTACAGGGCGGAGTTTAAAACTCTACACATGGGGCTGGGAATTTGAACCTTTACTCCTAGACATGTGAGGCAACAGCACTACCCACCGACACGTCAAACTGTCCAATACCACCTTCCTCGTTTGATTAAAAATTTTGTATAAACTGATTGGACTGTCATTTGTAGAAAATGCAATGCCTCCCCAGACAAAACAGCAATCTCAGCACACTGGTGTACATTAGTCTGGCTCTGGAAAAGACTAAATGTTCCTGATGTAAAATCCTTTGATGCATTTCTAGCTTTTTTTTGGAACAGGAACTTGTAGTGATACCTCTAGCACTGTGCTCTCATCCATAAAGAGAAAACAAAATGAAAGGGAGCACAATCCAAATTTACAAAGAACAACACTTCAGACCTTTGTCAGCTTAGTTCATATGGAACAGATGCTGCAACAGAAAGTACGTATTATTGATTTAATCCACTCTTCCTATCCCGCTACACCAGGTTGTCGTAGCTGTCTAGTCACTACAATCTGCACTGAGCATTTGATTTTTGTTTTATTTCTGCGAAGATGGGTGAGATGTGTTATAGGCACAAAGGCTCTTGAAAGGCTCTTGATTGGATATAATGCAAAGCATGTCCATTCTTTTGAAGGAAAGGTATTATAGCTCAGTGAATTAGGGATCTATGTCCATATCTGGAGCATTGTGGGTTTGAATCCAGGAGCCACTAAAGTGTTCATATCCCTGTTGGGCCCTTGAGGGAGGCCCTCAGCTCCAACCTGCTCTAGGAATATTGGTAGGCTCTGCCCTTTGCCCACAATCTTTCCTTGTGTTGAACAAATACATCTGATTATGTTGACTTATCTCCATGGGGAAAGTAGGAATTTGTTTATAGTGGTAAGAAGACCTCTTGCGAACGATCATGTATTACAGGATAGGAGGAGCACACACTCATTTCAGTGTAGGGGTTAAGCACATGAATTACAGGGCTACTGGTCTAAGCCAGTAGGAATATTGTACCCTTAAACTAGGGGTTTTTCATGGTGTCCAAGGTAGGGGAGCTGAGTATTCTCTAAATGTTATACTCTAACCAGTTATTCTCCATATTAAGTTTTTTTACCCTTGTGTGTGACATTGCCATATTCTTTGTGATTTATGGGACTTAGCATTAGATGATAAACCAGATTTATGGCTGCAAATCACCCTCTGTCAAAACAGACAGACCCTCCAAACTCTTAGTGCATATATCATCTGCTAATACAATGACCTGGTAAACAATTCATGATGTTTGTTTTAATGAGAAGCTTGTTTTAATGAGTCTCTCTGGGCTAAAATGCTAATTGCAAATTAGATGAAAGTAAATACGACATTTTGGTAACTGTCATACTTTTTAAAAAATTTACACCACGGTTCGGCTACCTCTTCTCCTGAAATTTAATGTTCTGGCCTGAACTTTACATATGCCCAGTAAAAGTTGCCCACGAGTCTTCACAATGATGAACAAGACACGTGAGAAAGACAGATTCGTAGAAGCATGTGTCCGCAATCGCGAGAGTGAAGATCGGCATGGGTTAATCTATTACCACCCGGCAGATCCGAATGAGAAATTGAGTGCTTATTAGATGCTGCAGTTTCCATGAATCTCAAAAACACGACCCAGACTAGCTGGCAGTAGGTATAATTTTTTATCCTTCATTATGACACAGCCTATGAATATCAAGCAGCTAGCAGCAGGCGTGTGAGTGTCAGAATGCATAATACAGGCGGTTTACAGAGGGACCTCCGATCACATTGGAAATCTGTTTACGCTGATGGATTGCATCTGATCACAGAATGGAAAACACCCACAAGTCAGCGTGAGAAAACAGCCTTTCTTTATCCCTAGGGAATCATAACAGATTAATTTAATCTTGCTGAAATTCTTGCAAAAAGTTTTCAACACGCTTGCCTCCACCTGCAATCATACTTACAATTCCTTCTCCCAACCATGCTTAAGATGGTAAATTAATCAAGAAAATCATAAACCTTTTTGCCAGCAACAGTAAAACAAAAATTTGGGGGAAATTCCAATGTATAAGCAGAATGTGTACAGGAAGAAACCCAGTGCTTTCGTTCAGAGATCCTCAGTATGTAAGAATAATCAAGGCAGAGCATGGACCATTTTTATGGTCTTCTGAAATATAAACTACATTACACATGGCATGCAGTGTTTGTTTTCAGTAAAATGAGAAATTTTGCCAAAATCTAACTGTTTGGGCTAAAACACTAATAGTAGATAATGGATGATAATGAAGAATCACACAGAAAGGAGAAGTTTCTGTGATGGGACTAATGACTCTCTCTCCCCCCTGCCCTCCTTTCCGGCCCTACACAACATCCCCCCCCTCAAATGGGCAGCCTTCAGACATACCTGTTCTACAACATTAGCGTTAGCATTGCTATCACAAGTACTTCCTCAACTCCCACTGCTACTGTCTTGGAGTGCATCTCACATTCTGTGTGAAGGACTGCAGCCCATCTGTCTTCATAGGCTGTGTTACGTTTGTTCGCACGTCGCTCCCGTCTGGTCACATTTGCCACTTGTGAGGAGGCTGCAGTTTGCTAAACTGATTTTAAAACTAAGGTACAAGACCTCTACAGCAGTTTTTTTCACACCTTGTAATGTGATAAACAACTTCCTGTTGCACAATTCTCAGTTGTGAGACGTTAAAGCAAATTGTCAAGGTAGAAATTAGGAATCAGAGAATGGGACTACTGTCACTCTTCAGCAAAATTTGGGAGTGGATATGAAACAACAGCTATTATTCTGGTGTTGACCTTCGCTGTATCACATCATCTGTGTTTGTGACCTTGACCAGGGACCAGTCATATTTCACTGTGAGAAAGCTGACAGTGTCCATGACCTATATGCTGATTCAAATAACCCTCTTGACCTTTACTTCAAGCCATTACCCACATGCAAGCACCTCAGATTATACCATTTTCCTCAAGAAACAGAGATCATTTTTAAGTGAGTTTAGCATCCAAATTTCAACTCACTCCCCTGATAAGTTCTGGCGCTATCAAGAGTGCGGGCTAAGTGGTGGTTGCCTTGGTAACGACAACACTAGGGAGTATAGACAGCAGTGAGTCTGTGACCCAGTCTGAATGTACAGGTTTGTTCTGCATTTCGGTCACGAGTGGCAGCTGTAAAGTATCCTTCCTCCTAAATAGGGTTAGCCAGTTTAGTGCTCCTCCGATAAAGTTAAATTAAATTCCACTGCTATCATTATGAGGGCCTCCGTTAATGATTCCAGTGTTAGGAAACTGGCTCTGCATTTTGTTCAGATATAAAGGAAGGGGGGGGGGGGGTTGGTATTTTAATTTCCTGCAGCGTTTCTGTGTCTGCTCTGTTTTAAAACTCTGATTGCTATGTTATTGACATTTGAAGCTTTACTTGTTTTGGAGAACAAAAAAATCTATCAAAAAAACCCAGATCCAGATACATTTTATAGGAGACAAATTGGGTGCAGGAGTCATTTTGCTGTACTTAACCTGCTGCAGAAGACATAGTGATTAAGAAAATGAGTCTGAGGGGAAAGAGAGAACAGTCTGAGTATGCTGACCTGACAGGGAAAGACAGAGAAAGCATATGTCTGCCTTTTTCTTAGTGCCAGGACTATCTGCGTGCCTTTAGATAACCTTCTGGCTAAAGTACGGGGAGCGGCTTTGCTTTCGCCATCCAGCCACCTTCATAAGTAATGAACCCAATGAAAACTCAGCCTTTGGTAATATCAGTCCCAATGGGCGCTAAATCATTCATACGGTTTATGTTTTTTAACCCTGTGATGGGTTGGCTTCCCATCCTGGGCTGTTCCCCACCTTGCGCCCAGAGCCACTGGGATAGGCTCTGGACACCACTGACTGGAAGATGACCTAAATGAATGATGATCTTTCTCAAGTATTACGTTCTGTTAAGGAAACGTCCAGGCTTTACAGTCAAGGACACATCAAAATCTCTTGCAGTAAGACATTATTTGTTAGATTGCAGGGCGTCCCTCAGCATTTTTATTCATTTGTTTTTCCCGGGGGCCCTTTTTTAAGCGGATGTGCATCCGAAGATCACCTCTAGATGTCAGACTGTCATTACTGCGGAGAATGCACCTTACACTAAATAATACACACCTTTGGGAGTACCCAGAGAGAGGCAGTATGAATTTACCCATAATGCTCCAGCTCTGGCATCACAGCAATTGGTTTTTTCGGAGGTACCTAAGCGACTCCTGTAGCAGTGGAAAGCTGTCACACAATAAGTGTGTCCTCAGCGTGCTTCGTTTAGCTATATCACACCATGGATGTAGGGAGGGCTGGCAGGAGGGGAACTGGGGTCAATAGGAGTGGATGCGTGAATGAGCTCCCTCAGCATCTTCAAGGGCACTGAAGGCACTAAACATTTGTTTCTTTGCTGAGGGACCCCAGAGCCAAAGGGTACAAAAGGAGCTCGATTAGAGATGGGGGAGAGGTTCCATCATCCAAGGGCCTTCAAGGGCACTTCATCAGAGACACGATGAGCCCTGTCGCTTCTGCCACTGAAATATTCATTTGTTATCCATCAAGATGTGCACCATGGACAGGTTTCAGTGCATATGGAAGCAAACTTGGGGACACAATTGAAGCACTGTGGGATTTTCAGACACGACGGCAGTTTTCTCACTCGGCGGAGCTGAATCCTATGAGACTGTGCACAGCTGGAAATCTCCTCAGTGTAATAGTGCAGTAGGTCAGAAGAGTAAGAACATAATGTTTCCTCAGACTATGCTATGGGGGAAATTACTTAAGGAATGGAGTTGACTTACAGAATCATCGTAGATCTTCCTGCTAAGGTCCTCTGCGGATGCACCCTTGAGAAAGATACTTAACTCTGAACTGTAAACTAACCAGTGGTACAAGACCACGTGGCAGTGTGAAAAATAGAACTATAGAAGTTACGATGAATGAAACGTCAGCAGAACTGAAAAATAATGGAAATATATGTTTCTGGCCCTTCAAGCAGCATTGACGTATCCATGGCTGAGAGCACCCCGAGAATGGATTTACTTAAGCAATAAGAAAATCATCCCCAGCTTCTTGCTCATAGACATTGTAGCCGTTAGCACTGTGACAATAATATTCCGAACAAGGTTGGTACTTCAAAAAGCTCCTGGCTAGGGGCACCTTTCTAAAGGGAGGAACGTGTGAATCAGTAAATGTGGAGCGCAACAGATGAGGTGTGGGATAGCAGATTACGGGGAAGATTTGGTGATTAAATTTAAATATGAAGCGAGTCTAAAATAAGGAGTCCCTACCCACTTTGCTCTCAGTTGGGAGGCAGCTGAATTCCTATGTTTTCATACCATGATAATTTAATTTGGGAAACGAATTACAAGGACGCCAGGAATTTATGGACGGTGAATGCTCTAGAAAGGAAGTTATTTTTGCTGATGGGAAAAATTGACACAGCGGAATGACAGTGCTCGGTTTAAACACTTGCCTTAATTAGCCGTATTAATCTCAAATGTTCCACAATCATCCCGTTATATATTTATTTTGTCTTTTGCTCTGAGGACAACAAAATTGGCTTCACAACAATGACACTGCATGTTAGCTTGTCAGCAGATGTCTGAGGAAACACAAGCAATTAAAAAAATAACATTATAATGACGTTTCAAAATAAAAAATCAACTTAAATGATTATTAATCTGTTTTTGACATTATATTATATGTGCATAACTCAAGGAGAGAGATGTGGCAGATCCATCCCTCAGCAAATAACATCCAGATTAACCAATGCATGACCAGATATGTGCCATTCCTTCGAGTGCAGACTCCGTAATCTCTGGATTTGAGGTTCTCTGGATTTTTCTTTGTCAGAATGCTCCGACCTGTTCTCCTGCCCGTCTTGTAGAACAATATCCCATTTAAAAAGCTGCCCATGGCCCTTTATCACAGCTCATTCATGCAGTCAGCAAGGGACTTGTGTGTACAAAATTACAAATAAAAAACACAACATTTAACAGGTCATGGCAGTTCCATCAGCGCTCGATATAATATGGTGTCCAAACTTCATTTTCAGTGATTGGATTAATACCCTTGGGCACGGGAAATTCATTCCTTAGTTTTCTGTCGAACTAATTTTACATACATTCTGGATGGAAGAACAACAGCTCTTTAAATGGACATTGTACATACTGCTTTACTCCTTGTCTATTGTTTCTCTCTATTTAGCCTAACGACATTGAATGTAATTTGATGTTACTGTCCCCTTGCAAGCTGGGAGAGTTAACTTGCAGTTTGACCGGCTAGCGACGCATGCGGGCAATTACAAGTCAACACTAGGGGGTGCCATTTCCATGAATTTCAACCTGCAAGCCTGAGGGAGTGTGGCAAAAGGGCGGAGGCCAAAAACCCTGCCTGGCCGCACGACCGCTCACATGGGGGGGGGCGGGGCAGATGGGAGACTAGTGACCTCAGCAACTGAGCAGATGTCATTCCAGCAGGTGAACGGGAGAGGTGGGGAGTGCTGTGCTAGTGG
>JABFDZ020000131.1:26529252-26545209 GCA_019775955.2 Pollimyrus isidori | reverse complement strand
CTCGGTAGATACATAGATGCTGTTTACATTACCAGTGCTGTGCGTGACAGTGTGTGTTTGAAGTTGAACTTTTTTTTAACTTTGTTTAACCCCTACAATGGCTCCCAAGCGTTCGACTTCTGCTAAGGCTGGTACTGAGCCTAAACGCCAACGAAAAATGATGACGATTGCTGAAAAGGTGACACAATACGTACCTGTTAAATAAATACTGTAAATATGGCGTCCCTACTTCGCGGATTTTCAGCTATCGCGGCCAGTTCTGGAACCTATCTACCACGATAAACGAGGGTTCACTGTATTGGGGACTTTTTTCTCAACATAGAAAGATACACACATTCTGGGGTCAAATTCATGATTTGTGAGAAAAATCAGTGAATATTATACACAGAGCTCAGCAAAGACATGAAGGACAGATTGTTTGATATGGAAGAGTAGGAGCAAGGAAGAGTAGCATCAATTAGACCCAAGGTGTGCCTTAAGCTGATATAATGCATACAAAATTAAATCCATTAACTAATGACCCATTATCTCGGTTTCCTGAACCTGCAGAAAGCTGCTTCCATAGCTATGCCAGTTTTCTGCAGGAATCTAACTGCGATGGCTGTCCCCGCAATGTATTCCTCTAGGGCTTCTGCATCCACTTATACTCTTCAGATATGTTCCACCCACTCAGCTATTTTTTTTCTGTCTTGTTCGGTATTTTTTCCACCAGGGCACAACAGCTGCTGCCTCTCAATGGATCAGCTACGTGACACGAAAAATGTGGAATTTCTGTGACGGATGTATAACTGACAATACAAACGTTGCTCCAACCAAAAACGACAAGGATAACGTAAAGCCCCGTTGTAGCTGAGAGAATGCCACTGGCCTAAATCCACACGGTACACCTACATGATCACGGTATCAGCACGACAAGGGCTTCCCTTTGCATCTGGGCGTTTCTGTGAATGGGAATCACTGCTGGGGGAATAACAGCGGGTGCGCTGTCAACTCTGCACCAGGTATGAGGACAAGCAACAAGTTTCCATAAGTACAAAGTACAAAACAACAATAATAATAATGAAAAAAAAGTTTTGGGAAAAGTACAATAGTGTCAGGATCCATCTGTGGCAGTATTTTTTGGAAATCCTTTTGGACAGGCACATCGGCGTGACTTTGGAAAAAAAAGAAAGAAATATGATGAATGACTCACAGTTTAGCACATTTTTAAATGCTCAGAATCTCCCGAGACTGACGGCAACAGCAGAAAGAGCATGATAAACACAGCGAGGACTTAAAATGAATAACTGCATATTGCACGCTTTTACATGGTTGTTGGAGGCAACCTCTGCCTTCCCTAAAGAAGATGACAGAGGCAAATCACTTTAGAAGAAAGAACCGTTTCCATTTCAGGCTTTGTTATGAGACTGAATCTGTGATTTTGGCGGCAGGTTCCATCAATACATCTAGACATCTATGGCTGTTCCCCAGCAAGACACACATGCATTGCGGAGGACCAAAGCCATGCTTTCTGAGTGCGGCGTCACATGCATGGCGGCGGTGAGCTCAGCTGCACAGAAGCCTTCCCGAGCGAGGAAGTGAGTTTATAATCGGAAACAGTGTAGCTCCTTCAGCTATTTAAAAATGCTTTTAACCCAGTGAAAGTCAAATACTATGCCTGTGGGATTCTCAATCTAGCTACGACAAAGGTTTATTTTTTGAAGTCCCTGTCCTCAACGGCAAAATGACTGGTCCTCCAGTGACACAGACGTCCCTCCTCCTGGCCTGCGACCATGCTCCACATGCACCCTGCCACGCCCACATCCGTCCTGGGCACGGCGCGTCAATGCAATAGCGAGACATCAAGCGTAATGATGACCATGGTGTTTTAGCTTCTGGCTGCCCGGTCGACATTACAAACCCTCCTCTAGGCCTCAGTATTCAGTCCGCCCTTCTCTCTTCTGCTCCACTCATCCATCTGGGAACCTGACTTTTGTTTTCAGAGGACAAAAAGATCCATGTTTCGCTTTTTATGCAGGCAGCCAATTTTCAGACTTGTAAAAGGTTTCAACAATGAATTAGCCCATCACATAAAAGTGTTTTATTAGCGTTAGTGGAGGAAAACTGTGCTGTCTCTCCTTTACTTATTTTGTAATTTCTCCACAGTGGTGGCTAATAGTACGAGAAAGCATTATGCAAAAGACTAATCATTAGCGTAATTGTAAAACAATCCTGTAACAATTAGCAAAAACTGTGATGGCAAACATCATCCGACTATAATTCAAAGCATGACAACAAAACCTGTAACCTGTGATTAGTGTTGTTCAACAGACGTACTATAGAACACTATACAGACTGGGGAAAAATAGGTAAAATATCTGTAGGAGTATATAATTTTGACACATTATGGTGAATGCATGGTCACCAAAAGAATAACTAGAATAGTTAAAATTGCAATTTTATGCCAAAGTTAGGTATTAAAAATCACTGACATTATCTATTATTTTAGACACAAAATTTGCCACTTTGGTCAAGCTACTGAATGTTCAAAAACTGCCTGGAGACGTGACTCAGTCTAAGATTCTAAACAGGCAGAGGAACTTTTTCTGCACATATATTTTATTCCTGTGCTATTTTACCTACACTGCACACCATTCTGGTTTAAAATGATTTATATATGCACATTTAATCATTTAAGTTGCTAACTTGTTATAGTCGATGGACAGATTTGATATATACATTGCAATGAATGGAGGTTCTTACCATAATTGCTGAGCTTTCAGATTCTGAACTACTGCACCTACTTCAAAAACTCACAGTCCTTAGACATGCCCAGGGCTTCTCTTTACTTGTCGATTACTAACAAAACTTAGAATAGAAAAATGAATTCTATCCAATCTCTTGCTTGGTCTTGTAGTCCTACAGAAATCTTCCCCATGCAAACTATTTTTCAGACTGCTGTTATCTCGGTAGTTGTGTCTTACTCCACTCTTCATAAAGGCTTATCTTATCTTTTCAAAGTGTCTTTTCCTCCAAGGGCATACTCACACTTGGCCTGGCTGACTCTCGTGAGCGAGCACAGCTGCCCCCCCACCCCCCACGTCTGCACTCGCATTCTGCTCAACGTTCCAGGCCCGACCATGCTTTCATCATGACTATGCGACTTTTTGTGTTGAAGAAAACGTAAAGAAGATTGCTATCGCACAACGGAGCTCATGATTAATGCCCTTATTTGGCGGCTTATTTAGATTTGTGTTGGGCACAATGACACGCGGGACTTGTGTATAAATTCATTGAGCATGCAAAGCAGCGATTTTCATTTAATCATGCTGTACATACATAAAGATAGTCTCGTACTTTGCCAAATATTTCAGAGTTTTATTGTGTTGTATCCAGGTGTTTTGAATACTCATCCCAAATTTCCAGCAAGCACCTCATCTCTATTGCAATCCCTTTGCCAAAATATTTCTTAAACATTTGTCACTACCCCGTCAGTAAAACCTCCCTGATCCATTCCTTCTGAATCCTGTTCATGGATGCTCTCCATATGTACATGCGTGTGGCAGTGGCATCATGTCTGTGTTCAGGTGCAGTTAGCAGTTAGCGATCATACTACGCATACTGTACCATGCGCAGATACACCTGACCTGTGGCCCAGCCCATCTCTTCAAGCGGGCCTGGGCACCGTATTAAGCCCGCAAACAATTAGGAGAAACTCAATTTTATGAAAATCTGTGAATGCAATGGAAAAAATTTATATGCCGAAGTTCTGTATTTTGATTTGTAATTTATGGTTAAGTTTGGGGCTGGATTAAGGTTGTCATTATAATTAGGGTTATGAGCATAGTAGTATATGTGGGTGCGTGTGTGTATGTGTGTGCATGTGTGTGCATGTGTGCGTGTGTGTATGTGTGTGCATGTGTGTGTGCCTGCATATGTGTGTGTGTTTGTGTGTGTGTGTGCATGTGTGTGTGCCTGCGTATGTGTGAGTGTTTGTGTGTGTGTGTGCATGTGTGTGTGCCTGCATATGTGTGTGTGTGCTTGTGCGTGTGTGTGTGTGTGTGTGTGTGCGCATGCACAATGTGTGTTTGTGTTGATTTCCTCTGGCTACTCTGGCTTCATCCTGCAGTCCAACAGCGTGTGATTGGGTTAATGGATTTCACCACATTGCCCTGTGATGGACTGGTGTCCCATGTAGCCCGCAGTCCCGGCTCATCAAGTCATGTATTGAATAAGCAGTTACGGAAGACAGATAGACAGAAAGATCAATCCCTCTGGAAATCATACACATTTTGAAACCAAACACGTGCTTTCTAAGGATGTTGTTCGTTTTGCACAATTAGTGAAATGCGTGGATGTGATTTGTCTCTCTGTAGTCTGTTACCACACGTTTCCTGCACAGCTGATATAATTCAGTCCAGGGCTTTCATCCTAGGTGTGAGATGCACATACCTTGTTAATTTCAGGGGAATAAACCATGCGTGTTTTTTTTCAAGTAGTTTCTCTTTATAAATTAGCAATAAAGCATGCAGCCCAGCACATACAGTACTGGCGTGGCTCATAAATGTCTGTGGCAGGTATGTACTCAAGCATACAGATAAGCAGTGGGAATAAGGGGCTGTTCTGCAGGTTCCATGGGGGTCAAAGATCAGATGGCTGAAACAGCTAATGAACAAGGAAGAGCCTCCCCGTTGGAATCCCCAGAAGCCTGAGCGTGCTCTGTGAACTCTCCAGGCGCTCTCTTGCCCTGATGGGCCACACGCACACGGCAATTCATCAGGAGCGGAACAAAAAAAAACAGCGAACAGGCACCTCCATCAATTCCGACAGGCGACGGGAGTGAAACGCAGCCCGGGGTCTGAGACACTCAGCCAGCCATGGTAATTACATCCATCGTCCGATGAGGCCGCCCCTGGCCCCTCCCCTGACTTATCACCTACTTTGAATGAAATCGCAGAAGGAGCTCAATCACCTGTGGCCTTGCGGCCCCATTTCTGAATACTCCTCCCAGAGCGCCAGACCATCTCACTCAATCCCAAAGAAGTCCAGGTTCAACTGGTCATCGCAGATAACGTTAGCATCAATGATATCAGCAGGCTGTATAACACATAAATCACAAAGAAGCTGCTTTATGGACATGCTGGCCATCTAACAGAGGCTCACCAGAACTTCCTGACCTGAAGGCTATTTCTCAGCTTCACGCTGCTCGTTTAAATAACCAAACTGAGCCACACATCCCAAATGGCTTTTTCCCCCCATTGTGTGGTTTGCCATAAACATTCATTTTGTGCCTCCTGGCACTTTGCAGAGACGGTAATGAAAAAAGTCACAGAATAGGCACAAAATTACCTTTGAATTAGGACTTGAACCCTGACTGTGTTTGTCTGACGTCATATTTAGCAGTGTCACATGTAATCTGCTGTCTTACTCTCTGCCTCACATGCTAGCTGCCAAGACGAAATGTCACACCCTGTTCTGGCGTAAACGACAGGAATAGTTTTCCTAAATACGCCCGAGGATTTATGTTAAGAAGATGACAAATTAGCTAGCTTCCCCTAGTGCGCCTCCATCTAACAGTAATGGCAAAATGCATGGCGTCAGGATTGCAGCGTAATAATGAGTATGCGTTCTGAGTGTTACATTCATGAATGATTGATGACCGTAATGTTCCCGACTTGTAACACGCTGAGGGAAAAATACCTTTTAATTTCTACGGCGCAATCTTTTAATTTGGCATTAATTACCTTTGCATTCGTAATTAAAATAAATAATGTAAGGGATAATAATTAGTTTTAAAGTCATGAATCTAACTCTGTGCCCTCAGAGCCGGAGGACAGATTTCATGAAAGAACAACAGCGAAACACTCGGCTTCCTTTGAATGGCGAACAGCGCGGAAGAGGGTGATTCTATCTGGGATCCTGGATGGCTTTCTAACCGAAACGTACAGTAGAGAAAGTCCATTGATTCATATGCAGAAACCTTGTTTTTATGCCGCTGAATAATTAATGACTCGTGAACAGAGGGGTGTGTCCCCCACAAGCCCCTCCCACTCTGTGGTTCACACACCACCACTGATGACAAAGCGAATAAAACCCAAAAGGACCCTGGTTGGGAAAGCATTTCAACAAATAAAGTAATGACTAAAGGAATGTAAATATCCATCTGCATAAATATATGCATGTAATTTAACCACAGCTCACTTCAGGTCAAAGCATCCAAAATGCAGATAAAGGGTGCACTCATTTTATTTGCATCAATGACATACTTGCAATAAGATGCAGCACTGTTATTACAGAAATTATATGCATGCGATGACTGAAGTTAGGGTTTTGAATTGGATAGAGACAGCCCATTACTGAGAGGAACCGTTTCTATGGATAAGATCCCCGTTGTGTCATTTCAGTGGCAGTATGCTGAAATTTCTTCTAATTTACGTAACGGCCAAAGTGCACACGTATGAAGGGCGAAGGATGAAAAAGTCTATTTACTGTCTTCAGTATGAGCAAACTTCAATCGCAGTACCTGAAATGGGTTATACTTGGAGATTAAACAGTGATGTCATGTCTAAAAATGGCACAGGTGCCTTCAGGTAAGCTTTGGGTTTGAGTTAGTCTCCCGCTGAAGAGCAGTGAGAGGCACCACTGCCTTCTTTCCTCTCTGGGCTCTCTGCATCGCTCCGGCACTGTTCCTCAGTACGACTCTGCTGACTTGTTGAGGTTGAACTGTTTCAACAACAGATTACTCACAGTATTAGAGTCTCGCTGCTCTCCGCTGTCACACCACAGCGGGATAGATGGGAAGCAAAGCAAGAAAAACGCCTCGTGAGTTTCCTCCTGAATTGGCTGGGATTGTGACAATTCAGGAAGCCGTCCTGGCCTCCGATATCCATCGGCAAAAGTCATTTCCAAACCATAGGGTTTCAGGAGGCGAAATCCCTACATGGGTCTTATCTGGACCTGCTAAATACTCACAGGATGGTCATGAGTGGCAGCTTGGCTTTGAGTCCTCGCTAGCTTGTAGGAAAAGGGGAAAAAGAAAGCTCTGTAAATGTGTAAAGGTCGCCGCGTGCCTCCTGCAGTTAAAGGTCAAACCGGCTTTGATGCTAAACCTTCTTTCTCAAAATTGAGCTGCAGGCTGAATTTCATTAAGGCATCCATCCCATTTTGCGTCTGTCTTTCCTTTACATCCATTTAACTCACAGGCAAGAGCAAAAAGATGGCTTATCCCAAAATTCCTCCTTTGAAGGTCATCTCTATCTCATATATGAAGCCTTTCTGGTGAGTACCCTAGGCCCATTAGCAGTGTGGAAAATGGCTGATAATGCTTTTTTGTTTATGCAAACAATGTATGTCACCCAGCGATAAATTGCTTCCCCTAAGACACGCTCTCTGATCTTTGGCCAAAAAAGTACACAAAGTGTAGCGCAATTCAGACCCAGCCAAGCCCTTCAAATATGAATCACGGATTTATAGGGTAATACTTGTGATCCCATAGTATGCCCTACAAAACCACAGCACCGAAATGCTTCAAACGAGTACACCGGTTTGATTACCAGCCGAGCAGAATCCCTTAAGACGAGCACAGCATTTATTTGTAAACAGAAATCCTATTAAGAACATTGTTCGACTGAGTTCATGCATTTCAGCGTGACAGAAGTTGCTGTCAGACCTCATAAACAATGCGAAGCAGACAAACAAGGGGTAATATAGACCCATGTTTGTATTTAACTTGAGCCAGGCAGGAAATAAAAACAAATCATTAGGACGTAGTGGCATCCTTAGGGATGCCAAAGCATGGAACATTGATAAACTAACCAATGACTTCCCCATTAACTTGGCTCAAGGTAATTTTTCGTTGGGTGGCCTTCGTTATGGCCACAGATCGGAAATAAGTCGGTAAATGATGCAAAGGCAAAGTGGCAGAAAAAAAGGCTTGTCCAGAGATCCTGGCACTTCTGCTCCAAGGCAAAGCAGCGGACAAAACTCTGAAAGCCTGTATGCTTGTTGGGGTCTTGGCCTTTTGCTCGAGGCAGCCAGGCTTTCGTAAAACAGTAATACATGCTAAGCATTGGCTCTACCTCTGTGTACCTCGTCCCTCCCCCAAGCTCACAATGGAAGGTGGTCCTGCTCCCTTGCTCCCCCCTCACCCTCCAAGCTCCCAGAAACCCCAGCTATCTCCCATGCCCTTATTAAGCCAGCCACACTGAGGTAAACAGTGCTAAGTGTGTCATGAAAGTTTGCATTACTCAGCAGAAGCAGCGGCGCGCACTATTAGTCATGCTGACACCCACTTCTGCCTGGTAGTTTACTTGAGAAGGGAGGCCTCTGGTTTCATAACAGGACTTTTAGCTAGCCACTCCCACCCCCCCGAAGCACGGTGGGAGAACGGCAAAGGCTCTGTGCATTCCCCAAGCGTCAGATCGGGGGGCTCACTGCCAGCATGTAAAGTCGCTAAAACACCATGCTGGTATAAAGAGCCGTGATAAATAAAGGACACACAACAAAGCTATGAAAAATTGTTGTATAACATGGGGGGGCGGGGTCGTATCCCATTTCTGAGACAGTTGAGAAAAACAAAAGGTGTACCTCTAATGAAAGACAGAGCTAAATTTCGGAAAATGACGATAGAATCAACAGGTGCCACGTCTTCGGAAGAGGGAAAAAAAATCCACCGCTGCCAAAGGTGACCTTTTGTTATTAAAGGAAAGACACAAGCCAGAAAACAAATGAAACCACCATCCATCTTAAAATACACTTTCAGAACAAAGCACGATGCCCGGGACATTTATCAGAATCTGAGAGTCGTGCCCATGACAGTAATTAACGTAGCTGCACACTAAACTTTGCTGTTAATTAACGTGCCTCTGCTTGTGAATTTACAGATCAATAAAACAATAAACAGTGATGTGGGGGCAGAACCCGCATTGCATCAGAACAATGCATTCATAATTATGGTTTTAATGTCTTTTTAATACTTTATATTTACCCAGTGTTTGTTTTACAGTATGTCTGCAGTCCCTGTTGTGTTCAGTATATCTGGAATTAAATCACAAACTATGAAGTGGACTAATCGGTGCAGAAAGGAGAATAATAAAGACCTCAAATTAAGTCAGTTTTCATTGAGACTCTCTGGTTGAAATGGGAAAAAGTCCTATGATCTCTGTATGAGTTTTTCTGGTTATTCTGCATATCAGCAACTTACTCCTTTTCTAAAAGCTGTACCCTGCCAGATCAAGGCAGTCAAAAATACACAAACCAGAGTGCAGAGAATGGAAAAATGGGCTGGGGGGCAGGGTGGCCCACTCACCCAAGGGTCGTCATGGTGACAATGGTGTACCAGAAGGAGGCAGGGATGCTGGTGAACTTGCTGGAGGTGGAGCCCTTCTCTGCGTAAAACATGACGGTGGCGAAGATGATGATGGCCATGGTGAGGGAGAAGAGCAGGAAGCCCAGCTCTGAGGCACAGCTCTTCAGCGTGTAGCCCAGGATGCGCAGGCCCTGCGAGTGGCGGGAGAATTTGAAGATCCGAAAGACACGGAAGACCCGGAGCGTGACGAAGGCGCCGCTGACGTCTTCGTTGTTGGTCATGATCAGGCCGATGTAGTAGGGCAGGATGGCCACCACGTCGATGATGCTCATCACGCTACGCATGAAACGATAGCGGCTGGGTGCAGCAAAAAGCCGCATCAGGTACTCCACAGTGAAGATCATGACGCAGGCCGTGTCCATGCAGAAGAAGGCCACCGTGTAGCGCTCGCCACAGGGCACGTCCTTCTGGTTGGGAGTGGAACCACAGGGCACAGTCTCCACCACGTTGGTGATGACGGAGATGGCAATGAAGAAGCCCGTGACGTAGTAAAAGACCAAGGCCATAGTGCTGGTGTGGGGGTTCTCGAACGCCCGCCACATGGTCTCGCGGAAGTTCATGTGTGGCAGCTTGCTGTCCTTGTTCTCCTCCTGGTCGTCCATGAGGCGCTCGGCATTCTCTCGCTTGCGGTCTTTGTACTCTTCATAGCAGCAGTCGCCAATTATCTCGGGAATGATGCCAAAGAAGGCCAGCTCCTCGTCGTAAGCCGAGATGCACTCGTGTCGCGGGTAGTGGAGCTTGCCAGTCCGGTAGAAATTGAGGACGCTGCGGAAGGCATCGGGGTCACGGTCGAAGAAGTACTCCTTAGTCTCTTCGTTGTAGAAGAACTCTTTCTCCGAGCTGCCGAGCAGGGTGTCCGGGTAGCGTTCCAAAGTTGTCCGCCATGTCTGGAAGCGACGCCCACTGACATTCAGGACAATAAGCTCATCCTGACGTTTGCTCTGGTCCCTGGGTGCGACGGGCATGGGGCAGTTAGCCACAGGCATCCAGCCAATGGCAGCAGCCCGAGCGAAAGGGAGCCATGCTGCCACTCCAGCCGCCATGATGGCTCGGGGATCAGGGAGCAGGTCCACTCCTTTCAAAACCAGCTTGCCTTCAAATTAATAACCATCTAGGGATAGAGGTGGACATGTGGTAGAGTCAGTACTATATTGCTGCAAGCCATCTGGGTTACCTGTACTCTGCCTTATTCAAGATACACCCCTTTAACGTCATTAAGCATCTCAGCAACAAGGTGGATTATACACTTAAAAGCCAGCCCTCTCCTTTTCATTTAGATTATGGCTAACTGCAATATGCTGTACGTGGTCCTGCTGTGGAGCAACAGAAGACATTGGCATAGCACTGGAACAGCACAGGGAGTTTTTACTGCTCACTATTAAAACAGTATCAGATGGCATTTTACAGTGAGGTGTCAGGGTGGAAGCAGACAATGTAAGTTAAGTTTATATCGTGATATCACGACAGACATCAATATTAATAAACACGACAACGACAAACACATGCCCCTTTAACTGAGTTAGAATACTTGCCCGTGATAACAACGTAATCGTATTTATGCATATTTTCTGGTACACCATAAAGCTCATTTTAAAAAGGAAGAAAAATGTGTCTAAAAGTTAATTTTAGTGCCCAGTTTTTTCATACCTGTAGAGTTAAATTAGCACCAGTACCGGTAATCCACCTGCCATTTTTATCATCTGTCTCTAAAAGCTCATCTCTGGGAAAAAAATGCCACACGCGTTGCATGATTAAACTTTACTCAGTATTTCACAGTACATTCGCTGCACTAGTATTTCATCGTTTTTATTTATGCGCAATGCACATGACAGTCAAACACGTTAATTAAACTTTTTATGCTGGATTATTAACAAAAATCAAAATGTTATAGGACAAATCATGCACGCTTTTTAACCTATCGCCGCTTCACGAGGATATATTCCCTAAACTTAAAATCACGTTTGTTAAACCTTTACTTTCAAATATTATTTGAACGACTGATCAGAATCTCATCACATTGTATACGAAAAAGCAAAATATGCATGCTTTTTCATATATAAAATTGACAGAAAAATGAAACACTTGCCGTTTATTTGAAGGCAATCGCACTGACCTACCTTCCACATCGGTTGGTAAAACAAGAAAAGAAAAGACAAGTGAAAGAGAAAACAAGTAGCGAGCGCTAAAAAGCGGTATCCACAAGCGACCAGGAGCTGCTGTCAGATATGCAGTCCTCTGATACATACATGAGATGCTCTTTGCCTTCCCTCGCAGTACAGCCTGATCCCGTTGGCTCCATGCAGTAGTAAATGGTACCCAGAAAGGCTGAGTTGGTGATGACACCTTGCTGGATGCTGATATGATGGACAGGAGTGAGTAGCTCAGCCTCTCTCACTCTCTCTCTCTCTCTCTCTCTCTCTCTCATGCACTCTCTCCTTATCGTTCAGCCCCTCACTTGCGCAGATACGCGCTCTGCCTTTTTTAAACTGTATTCCTCTACAGACAGCGAAGCAGGTGCGCGTTGCTTTTCACAATTAGGAAATATCTGCTCACTTTAACGCACGGGGCAATATATCGCGGTGGCGCTTCCTCTTAAATGTGTTTGGTGTGGTCATGAAAATAAATTTGAGGTTTTAAATACTCAACAGCGTAGGCTACTTTCTGTTTCCAAACTGCAATGTCTTGCTTAGATGGACATTGCGTATACCGTTTATCAGGTCACGTTTCACAACTTAAGTTTAACAAAAAAATATCTGAAGAGATGGTTTATTTGACTTTTCCGATCGAGACTGAAACCGCTTACATTCAGCCAGGTAAATAGCCTGATTGATAAATAACCTACCACGCAACTAATTCTTAATGAGTGTCTTATATTTTGAGTGTTACATTTTTCACTCACAGCCTGCAAATAAATACACTTTCGAGTTTAGTTTACACAAAAGCCACACATATGGGCATATAACAGGCTTTCCACATCTTTGTTACAGAACAGGTGGTGTTGGCTACACTGGACGCACGAAAATCGAAACACCCGGAAACCATATAAGCATGCTGACTTCATTCACATTCTCTATAACAGCAAAGCGTAATCTCCATTTTGTTACAATTACAACAACAGTAGTGTTGTAAGGGTAAAAGTATGGTTAAGCGTACTTTAAATTTGTGTAGATATGGAGAAGATGCAACTTTGTACGTAAGGTTAAGATGCTGCGTTCCTGCTTACTTGCAAACTCCTGGCTTTATAAATTAATCTGAGTAGGAATTGCGAGCTCTGAACTTGCTAACCGGATTCTGCTCCTTTAGGGGGCGATGCTCGGGAATGCATACTGTACACTCAGTCCTCAGTGGTATTTCATAAGCAAGACTTCTTTCTATTTAAGGCTTCTTGGCGGTTTTCATGTCCGAGTACTTGAACAGATCAGTGCAAGACTGAACGAAATGAGTGGACGTTCAGATTTTAAGGAGATACATTTTATGAGTAGGCTAAAACACACGGTAAAAGCAGCAAACATGGTTATTAGTAACAACAATCAACACATTCGTTTTAATGTAAAATGAATAATGTGAAACAAATATGAAATCAAATATAATTCTTCTCCCTATGCATGAGAATCCACAAATGTTTTGTTATAGATGAGTCATGTTAAAAAGCATGTTTGTATTTGTCAGAAAAACAAACAGAAAGTCATTAAATTATGAATTTTCAAATGACTGGTCCATTCAATTAGATCTTGTCATTTATATATGACATGATTGAATATTGATTTATTTTTAAATTTGTTTTTCATGAACCTGACATTCATTGTCATGTCTGTCACCCACTTATCCAAGTGATAGCCCTGATACATTTGTGGCTTGCTGCTTTGTGTGAAAATGTAACCAAATTAGAGAATTGCACCACAGTTGATTATGGTATTAGAAAGGGTCCAATGCATCGTCTGTGATTCTATGCTAATTACACCAATCCAACCAAAAGTTGCACCTTGTAATGACAATGGCTTATTGTGGTTTCTATGAAATACTTTCATTGGTGCTGTGCACTTTAGGGACGAGTAGGTGAGTAAGACAGTCGTTAGTCTACAGCTGCATTCAGGGCCTTTGGCTTTGGGTAGGAATCCTGTCAGCTCTCCCCGCTTCAGGCTTATTCTGTAATTGTTTGTTGTATGTCAGAGGCCCCAGCAGTGGTGAATTTTTGAGAAGTTGGAATCGGGTATCTGACCAGAAGGTTTAATTTGGAGGAACTGCTGAGTACCCTAGAGCAAGGTGCCTAACCTAAAATTTCTTTACTGCATCCAGTTATGTAAAAATATCACATGGTAAGAAAGATGGCAAACAACATTATCAGCTTAAGTTAGAAATATGCTAATTACTGAATTAATAAAGGTAATTTTTTGTTGCATGTCATTCATGTCCTCCATTTCAGCTTCACCAGATTAAAATTTCCTCTTTTTTACAGACATGCAGGGACTCCAGATATTTCTTTATCTTCCGAATCAGCTTAGAATAACATTTCCCTATAAATTTAGATCTAGGATTAGTCCCTGTTAAGCCTGCAGGTTCTAAGTATCCCTGGTGGCCAATAAAAAGCTTACCCAGAAACGTGACACGACTGTATGCTCTGCCTCCCACTCGAGGTGTCATATTTGCTGCCTTTAAAAGATGTGAGAAAGCCCAATCATTTTTAGTTGCCAGTAGCAATACAATTCTCTAGTCTGTGAAATGGCTTTAATGGCCTCTAGAGGCAATAGCTCCGATCTTACAATGTAAAGCTATAATTAAGGATAGGGTAAAGCCCTTGAAGACTATTGTGATGTCTTTTCCCATAAGCTTATTCCAATTTATATAATCTCAATAAAGACTAAATAGCAAAACCAATGAATATATCAGATATTTCGTTATTCATTTTGAATAATCACTTTTTCAGTCAGGGTCACAGTGATCTAGAGTTAGCCCTGGGAAAAAGAGACAGCACAGCATATATACTAGATAGGATGACAGTTCTTTGAGCGGCACGCTATCTTCCACACACACACACACACACACACACACACACACACACACACGCACGCACACACAGAGCAATATTTAAGGATAAATGACACATCTTTGAATTGTGGGAGGAAAATGGGCAAGTATATAGAGCAGGGGACATCATTCAGCACACAACCCTGCATAAAACTGCACAAAACATGTACCCACTGTGCCAATAATGATATTTATTCCTGATTTCTGGGTTGGGTTTCAGTTAATGTAGATTTTATCAGTTAGACTGATTGTGACCTGACAGAATTAGGAGAGCCATGGAGTATCGCACTGGACTGGCACAGAAATAACTCTGCTGGGTCTATGGTACATTTTTCCGAAAATGCTCTAGATTTTGTGTTAATTATTACCCGTTTCCATGATCATAAACAATGTTGCACTCAAAAATTCTTCTCAGCCCTGTTGTATGAACCTACACACGATTCAAAGTCACAATCTTTTATTACACAGGTAAAAAATAAGAAAAATAATGTGTAAACTACAGTATGTAACTGAATTCTATATTTATATATATATATATCTATCATAAAACACAGCAATAGTCCTTTATCTGGATAAGTAATTAAACTTAGTGACATTGTGTGTGAAGATGAATATCAGTTAATATGTGGATGTCTACAGCAGAAAATGGCTCAAGTGTCTTGGATAATGTTAGCATTCTTCCAACTACATAGATTATGCTGAGATTCATGATACTTAAGGCTGGTGATTTCAATGATATACTGAATAAAATCTCTTAAGGGGGCCTATTTATAATATACATGACAAGATAGTCATTACAAGCAAAAATAAAATAAAATCCAGCTCACACCAGCAATGTAAATTAGCTTGGCTTCATATAGTTGCTGGCTCTATCATTTGTATGTTTTTATAATTGAGCCATCAAGGACATCAAGCGGTCATAAAACCTTTGGATTGCTGTTGAGGGGAATTTGATTGGTGATTTTTTTTGCCACAAATTTCAGTGTTCCCCTTGACAGCTTACTTGCCAGTGATGAGACATTTTTCCGGGAGTGACATCACTTAAAAACTCCAAACAGAAGACAGTGGTTTGACACCAGAAAGCACTACTGTGGGCCAGCTGATATGTCCGACTGCCATGAATTCCCTGGAGATTTCCCAGCTTATTGCTTTAATGCCAAGAGAGGTAGGGCATCCATTTCTTGCCAAAACGATTCCCATCTCCCTCAATCAGGCACGGCAGCAAAGCGCACGGAGTGCTTGGGACATGTGATTCTAGTTTTTGCTTCAGTTCCAGCCTATAACGACTCAGCTCTCTGACTGTTAGTGCTAGAGTAAGCTAGCTAATGATTGGACGAGGCAAGATGGGAGGACATGACCTTGGTGGGTGTATGAATGTCCTAGTGCTATTGAACAGCTCCAGATCTAGTCACTTTGGGTAGGGGTAATGCAGCTGAGGCATATATTAGGCATGAAGCTACCAAGTGTGGATGGTTTTAATCAGGTGATTTGGCCTTTAATACCTTTTAGACTACCCGTCTGGACTACTGTAACGCCTTATTTTGTGGTCTCCCTACCAAATATATCAATAGATTGCAATATGTTCA
>JABFDZ020000131.1:26458782-26478482 GCA_019775955.2 Pollimyrus isidori | reverse complement strand
TTACATCAAAAGTTTTGAGTACTACTAACTTATTTGGGTTTACTGTACAGTGCAGGTACTCTGGTTTTCCCACAGACCCAAAAACATGCTAAGGCTAATTGGAGTGGCTGAATTGTGCATGTGTGAGTGTGCCCTTTGATGAGGTGGTACCCCTCACTAGCTTGTTGCCTACCTTATGCCCATAGACTCTGGGCCAGCTGTGACTCCTGAAAAGGACAAGTGATTTCAGAAAATGGATGGTTTTTAACCAGTCAGTTTAAGGTATTCAGTCACAAGGCCAACATTCTTTCTGGAGCCACTATCATTCGGATTGCCTTCAAAGCTGACAGCAAATGTATTATTAATATTTCCCAAGGATCAATAAGTGGTTACAGTTCACTCATTTGCATACATAACAGATAAATGAACAGGTACAGATATTAACATGTACTTGGATTAACATAATTTTTATATTAGAAGTAATTATATCTGTAATTTAGAGACAAAATACCTGCAGGAGACTTTCTGAATATCAAATTATTGAACATTATACATAGTATACAGTATTCACCACCTGGGCATTTGAATTTATAGTGAATGAGCAAGCTGAAGGAAATGATTGGATTGACTTAAATATTGGCCAGAAGTTAGCATAACATTGGCTTCTGTTGACTGCAAGTCTTTCTGACTGCTAATGTTCTGCCTGACCTGCACAGTCTCCAGAGAGTGAGCTACACATATTTTCAATATCATTAATTCTACAGCAGGACTGGTTGTAGTCCCATCATGCAGTCATGCTACAGTGAACCGGCAATTGAGTTTTCACTGAATTTTTAATTAGCGTAAAATTCAGACTTGATTATACTCTAATTATGAAATTAAATGCAAGATCTAAAGTAGATACAATTTTATTTACGGATAAGCATTTTGCACAAAATAATATAACAAGGCCAAAAAAAACCTTGATACACTCTTGAAGCAAAAACAGCATCAATGAAGTCCTGAAATCTAACAACGCCTGTTGAAGTCCTGGGGTGAGTTTCCTGAAGCTTTCTTAATGTCATTCGTAGCTTCTTTTAACATAGAACTTACGAATGACGTAGCTTTAAGACAACTTCGGGAAACTCACCCCAGGTTAGCACTTGCTTCATTAAAAAGGGAAAAGAAAATGAACAATGTACAACAGCGTAGGTCTGAGTGCAGGACGAGTTTATGTCTTTGCCAGCTCGCAAGCCCAGCCCCATGCAAACAAGTCTCTTGATTAATAATACACAGCTGACTCTCATCAGGGAAAAGGCCCTGGAAGCACAAAGCATTCCAGCTGCTCTCCTGGGTACAGAGGGCTGATGAAAGCTGAGCTGAAGAAGGTGCTTTTTGTGTTGTTGTTGAGTTTGCAAGTTTAATTTTATAGTTCTTTCAATTTCTTGCTGCGGTTTTGTTTCCTCATCCTCTTAGGTACACTATGTGTCTTTGGTCAAATAAATATTTGTTGGAATTCATTGTTTCTGTGCTGTTGCCTTTCCACCCACTCGCATTGTCAAGCTGTTTTAGAAATAGCCAAAGAAAGAATGGAAATCAAATTCAAAATCACCTCACTGAAGCAGGAATGTGGAGTCATTGTAGGTAACTGTCCGAACGCAAAGGTCTCAAAGGTCCAAGATTGAATTTATTAGTTTTAAGTTTTTCAAGTACATGTGTGTTTTGTTTGTAGAAGAGAGAAGCACAAGTATACATTGGTTACCATGAGAACAGCTGTATAGGTAATGAAGTCCACATACATGTAAACCTTTCTTCACAAACCTCTGGATGCATAAACATTTTGACTGTGGCTTACTCTGGTTAAATGGTACATGATGCGCAATTGAATTTTTCAATAAGTGTCTATCGGCAGGCTATTTTATATTGATTCCACCTGGATCCTGGGAAGCACAGTATGAATCATTCTCACTTGCTGAGTAATTTTTAATTGTCTTATTCGCATTAAATGAATCCAGAGATTTTAAAAATAAACTACAGACACCTCATGAGCCTGGAAAAGATCTGGTATAGCATTGAAAAAAGTAGGATTCTTATATGTTCTGGCTTTAACCATGGAAATGGCTGTTGTAACTATTCCACTGTACAATGGTCCAACTTTCTGTTTCTCATCCTGTATTGAATGATATTGATAGTGACATTAGTATCTGAGAAATAGGACATTCTGGCATTGCCAATGCCAGGACAGTCACAGTTACTGTAGGAACATGATGGCTTGTCAAAGCATCAGTGGTTATTATTGCATGACCAAGAAGTCTAATGATGTAATGTGTTACGCACGCCTGACCAGAAGGCGGTTCGAGATTTTGGTCATTTGCTCTTGCCTATAGGATGACACAAGAACTACTGAGGTTCTGCAAATTCTTATTCTGTGTTGTTTAACACCATATATTTACATTTTATTAACTGTGGATTGCAGAAAAACACAAGAATATTTCAGTCATTTGATAATGACTTCAACATATTGGTTTTAGCACAATATACCACTCAATTATAAGCATGGGTTAGAGTTGGAGATTGAGTTTTTTTCAATGCTTAGATCTTCTTAACTGAATTAGAAATAGTCTAGTAGTCAGGTAGGTTACAGAAAGATCACTACTGTAGAAGATAGTAGATTTTTTTTCCCTGAATAGAGGTTTATATTTAGCAAAGTCTCTGTCAATTTATATGTGGTACTGACAAGTACTTCTTGTCAAGCTAAAGGATTTTTTTCCATTGACGTCTCAGTATATATCTGTGGTGGGCCTTATAATGTCTACAATGATACCTTAGATATATTTTTAGTAGTTCAAAACTCTGGAACGTGATATCTTGATGCACATTTGTTTTTCAAGTAAATATAGTATGTTACATTTTCCATAAATGGTATTGAAAATATCTGTTTTGCCCAATCACTTTCCCCAGAACTACAATGTGCTACAGTGACATATCCTGGGAAGTATTTTAATGCTACTTTGTGTGTTTGTGTGTGTGTGTGCGCACGCGTATGTGTGTGTGTGCATGTGTGTGTGAGAGAGAGACAGAGAGAGGGGGTTGGGTTTGGGGTTGTGGTGTAACATACAGGAAATAAAGAAACAAACAGAATAATTATGTTACATTATGTTTATGTTATTTTATTTTTCTATGCTTCTGGTGAAGAGACTCGTTAACGTTAACGCAGAGGTAAAATTACCATTTTTAAAACAAAGAGATAAATTCAGAAAAAGTTATTACTGGAAACATGAGCTATATAGACGTGAAGAACAAAAAAACTGGTAAGCTTGTCTCTGAACCTGCCACTAAAAGGATTGAGAGAAGGGCCCCAAAATCTTGTTTACTGCATTTACAGCATTTTCATTCCACCTTAGAGAGGACAAAACCCTTTCTGGTTCAATAAGAGGAAGGTTTGTGAGGGCAGGCTGTGAGTTATTTCCTAGCTGCTGAAATAGAAATAAAAAAGTAACAAAGCAACTTTGAATTTTAAAATTTGGACAGTTCCAAAAACAAATTATTTTAGTAAATAAAAGAGGTATTTTAAAGACATTCAGGTACAATTCCAAAGCACCACAGTCACAACTAATAATATTCCATAATGAGCAGTTCATGGTGAGGCATAGTGTCACAGTTGGTAGTATTGTTGTCTCACGCCTCCAGAACAATCATCTGACCAAATGACTCCCATAAGATAGTCGCCCAACCACAACAGACAATGTGGGTATTAGGGATCCTTTGACTTTCCCGAAATGTATCCCCGCCAGGATGTAGAAAAGTGGGTGAAAGATGACTCATAAGATAATATTGTTTTTGCATTGTTGCATTGGCTTTAGATTCCAGGGTACAAGGATTTCAAAAGGCAATGCTGCCTTTAGCTCACAACATAACATTTTGGTTGACACTGGGTCACATGGGTGTTGATTCAATTCTTTGGTAACTTTTCACAACATACTTTTATGGTATTTATCAATTTTTCTGCTGTGTCCATCTATTTCCATTGGTGGTCTTTGACTTGCAAGCATTATTCATCTTTGCTGGTGCACTTTTCCTGTTTTAGCATATTTGCATATCAAAGAACCATCAACAAAGATAGGTTTCCAACTATTGATCCTGGTGGTATATTGAACCCCCAACCAGCAGTTCTTCTTTTGTGTGATATGCTTGGCATTGTTTAGAAACCATATTTCATTGTCGTTATAGGGCAAAGCAGCTATAAGCAAAACCTGAAAAGAAAAGTGTGCCACAAACTGGTTGTATATATGGACAAATTGCATCCTTACCTGGAACAATAATCATTACTGTGGAATATATACTATTTTTAAAGTTGAAAGTCATCTAGACAAAACAGCAGAGGAAACACACTAGAGTAGGGGTGGGAAATCTTACCTGCAAAGGGCCAGTCTATATACTGTACAGGTTTCTGGGATAACCGTTGGGTCAGTTGTTCAAAGCCAGGTATGAGGACCCTTCAGCCAAACAGACCCCTAGACCTCTAGTAATCGAATTAGGGAGTTTCAGCGAAAGCCTGCATACACACCAGCCCTTTGCGGATAAGATTGCCTACCCCTGCACTACAGAGAGGGCGAAATACAGTAGCATGTGTATTAGTTAATTCGTTATATATATATATTTGTTATTGTTGTGAAAAAATGATGAAATGTACTTCATGGGTGTAAAAAGCGAAAAGTACACTAAATTTTGGCTGGGTGGGCTTTGAAAGCGTATCTTATAACTTGATTAAAATCCACTAGTTGAGATGCCAAGAACACAGCTGTCCACTGTGTGACAGGTTTCATTACTGGGCATATTGATTGATATCAAATGAGAAATTGATTGGCCTTTCTATGAAACAAGCCAGCGGCATTATGCTGTATAAAGCCTACAGCCATTTAATTTATTCAATGAGGAGAAAATCACTTTCTATGATACATTAGCTTGAATGACTTTAGTACCTTATTATGTAATGGTCACCGCAGACAGCTAAATGGAAAGCAAGCTAAGAAAGACATTATTATCGACCTGACGGGCATTTTATTTGGTTGAGATAAATTCAATGTACTCCTCACCTGTCAATCAGTAAATTTTGTGAAATCGGGGTTTAGCCTGTAAAGCATCTCTAATCCTTTGAGGATGTTTAGCTTCAAAGTCTTCCGTGTTGCTCTTGTATAATTTTACACTGAGACAAGAAGGCTTCCGTGTTGCTCTTGTATAATTTTACACTGTGACAAGAAGAATGTGAGGCTACACTTTATTCAGGGTTCAAACTTTTTCTCCTCCAGGAATAAAGAATAAAACTGCCCACAAATAAAAGTAATAGGGCATGTGAATATAGATTTCATTATAGAATATATATAGGCAATTTGGAGTGGTTGGACCAAAGTTACTTTCTTACTTTATTAATGTGAATTTTCACTTGGAGTTTCCCTTGAATCTAATGCTGGTGAGGTGAGGTACACAGGATGTTAAATCTGATGGAACATTACCCCTGTCCTGCCCCGATCGTCCGCTCCTTCTGTGTGCCATGCCCCCTAGTTAACCTCGTGTGGGATCCCTATGTGATCAGCTGTTTCTGGTTGTTGTCATTAGTCCTCTGTATTAAGTCCGCGTTTCAGTTTGTTTCCCCAGTCCGGTCATTGGGTGCGTTCCACTTGCTTAAAGGGCTGGCTTAAAGTAACACATTCTGATCGTGGCACAATGCATTACGGTTAGATGCATTGTGACCTCTCACCCTGCTGCACAAACTGTAACCGCCTCCGGGATGACACACCTTCGCTTTTATTGGCTAAAGAGTTTAGTTACATGCATGACCGTTGTATCCCAGGCAATTCTGGAGAGTAATTTGCTCTTTCTCCTGAATATCGCGTAAAGCAGTGAAAGCTGGTTTTCAGTTAATTTATCTGGTTAAATAAAGTTGACATAAATTACATAAATACTCTAATTCAGTTTGACTTCTGATATTCAGATCGAGTTCTAGGTGATACTGGTATATTCGATTTTCAAGAAATTTGAGTTCTGGTGAATTAGTTTCTAGTGAAACTAATTTAGGAGTGGATTCTGGAACATGAGATAAATCACACCACTATCTTCAGAATCACCAGATCCAAATATCACTGAACCTTTATGAAACCACTGAACCTTTATGAACTCTCTATATATATATTACCTTGTTTGTTCTGAAAACAAAATGTGTCTGGAGATTTAGAAAAGTGGTGCTTGGTTTGGTGCTTGTGTAGATTCAGAACAGATAAGCACCTGATGACATATAAACTTACCACTAAATTACACAGCCAAACAGATGTTCTGCAGCATCAGCCATTTGATACCAATAACTAACAAAGAATGGAAAAGGTACCATGTAAAACAGATATTTATGACACAAATGGTTATCTGGAAGGCATCTGCTGACTTTCATGCATTGTCAGCCAGTTACAGTATAATGTTGTAAATCTCGGTCTGCCCTCTTGTCACTTGAATAAAATTAGCCCTTTGCTTATTTTAATGTGAACCATTAAAACTGGGCCATGTGTCGTTCAGTAATTTGATTCCTAATGAAAATTATTCAGCCTTATAATTTACTGATATAGGTGCCGTGATCAGTTTAAGTACAAGGTCACTGATGAGTGCAATACGGTCATTAAATTACAATGTACCCCCATTGTGTTTGAATGTTTAGGGTGATTTTGGGAAATGAGTGTTCATTTCTGGAAGAACTTTTTGGCATGTTTGTATTGAGGATTTGGGATCAGATTGATTTTGATGTTATTGATTTAGACAGTAAAAAAGAGGGAGGCCTTCAGAGTGGGAACCTGGACACAACTATCAATCTAAACATAGCGTTAATGAGTTAAATCCTTTGTTCAGAAAAGATGATCAAAACTGCTGCATGGAGCTGAAAATATATTGAGTATGGTACAGTCCCAGCCTAAATCACCAAGATAAGCACATTACACTCAGTTACCCTGCTGAAGATCAGTTGTACTCACCTACATTAGAGACTGACTTGTCTTTACCTATGACTTTTTACCATAGGTAATCTTCAGCCCATATAAATTATAAATATGAGAAAAATCTTGAAGAATATTTGGCTAAGTGAAGTTAAATATCGATGAAACCTTTTTTATTGCGCTATGACCTCATGTGCATCTGTTGTAGACGTGCCAGTGAAGGTGTCCTTGGTCTGCCTGAACCTTCTTAGTTGGCAACAAAACTGTCTTGATTGGAACACTTTTTAAAGAGTGTGTGAGGGAGGCTGGAGTGCTTCTTCTTATAAATTCTGTAGTAGGGGGAATTTACAAACAGAAGAAGTCAGATGAGTAATCAGACTGATGGTGTTCAGTGCAAGGAGAAACCTGTATATTCTTGATGGTACAGTATACACACTCAGGGGTGTTGTAAGGCTCCGCAAATACAGCAAAATGATCGTCGTTAATCCAATCTGTGACAGTAGGTTTAATGCCCTCACAGTTGGTTCTAAAGTGCAGTCAGCAGCCATTGGGAAGAAACTGGGAATTACAGTGAGCTCACGCCAGCCAGGGTAGTGTCAGTCAAGCTTGGGACTGGGATTACAAGTTTAAAGCGTTATTGTCGTGTATGAGACAATAGTTTGACAAGCCAGTAGTGCAACATGTAACCCTGCAGGATATTGGTATGGGGAATGATTTGTTTTTATACTTTGTTTTTGTTTTATATTTTGTTTATATTTATACAAAATATGTCTTTGTTTGTTTCTTTATTTTGTTTTATTGCTAACTTCCTTTTTAATTTCGGACACTCTGTGAGAGTAAGGGCTAAACTTGATCATAACCTCTGTAGAGTGAGCTGATTGGTCCCTGATCACATGAAAGGGAGAAACCAGCAGGCACGAAACCAACACTGGGAAATGGACTGGTGGGAAAAAGGAAAGACAGATGAATAGGGAGAGAATGAGGCTAGAGAGAGAGAAAGGCAGCATCGGAGCAGTGCTGCAGATGGACAGTTTCAACAGAGTAAAGGCATTGGTCAGCAAGGGTCCAAGTCGGACAACTTCTACTCCTCGTAATCTGCGAGACCAGACTGCAATGGCAGCACTGCCAGAAGGGTGTAGATAAATCTATACAAATATAACCTGCATGCATATTACTGTACTTCTTTTACAATAACCGGGTCAGGATACAAACTGTTAGCAGTGAAAAAAAACTATTGTGTATAGTGGCCCTGTGTAAAAAGATAGCTGCCTGGAAAAGGATAAAATACATTTACTTCAAGGATTCAAAGTTTTTATTGTCATGCACAGAGTACAATTCAATTCTTACTTGAATACCTTTTTTAAAGACTGGTTGATTAAATAAATAAAGCAGATAAAGCATCCCAAATAAAGCACAGTATAAATAAACCACTAACCTACATGTACTATTAAAGCATTTTGTTTATGTCATTTATTGAAACTTTATTTTACCAGGGAAGATATTCGAGAGAAATAGCAGATAATCCCTTTCTGGGATATAAACGTCATGCGTGTAACATCTTCAGACAAAAAAATCGAACCATGATGCATTGCATCAGGATCAGAATGAATTGCTTTAAGCCACTGCATGAAGTTGAACGAGCTCTATATTTCTCGTGAATCCTTGTGTGATCAGCTGTTTCGACTTGCTGTCATTAGTCCTGTGTATTTAAGTCTGCGTTTCAGTATGTTTCACAAGTTCCATCATTAGCGTAATTTTCAGCTTTCTGCCTGTTTTTTTGTCCTGCTTATACCTTTTGATTAAACCCCACATTCCCTGATTCCTTGCGTCCTGTCCCTGCTTCCCCGGTCCGTGCCCTGGGAATATGTGACAGGAACGCTAATGGTTATATAAATATTACAAAGTAGTTAATGTACTATTTTGTAATAGTACATACACATTAACGTAAATTCAATGCATAAAATGATGCATTTCTCAAGAAGTGCTACTGTTTACATACATAGTAAATACGTCCTATGATTTCCTCACGGGACGCATATTCTATAAACATTGAAACTGTTCATTTACTCATTTTACCTTACTGTTAATGCAAAAGAAAACAGCAGCCATGTTCTATGAATCACTAAAGGTAACATTAGTATACTGTACTGTAAATGTGCTAATGTGACAAATATCCAATAGGTGATATGGTACTCTATTTTTCTATCAAACATTTGTTTTTTAAAAGGTAATGCATTAAGATAACTTTTAAATGTAATTAAAGTGTTTTGGGAGCATATGCATGGTTTAAACAATACAAATAAGCACATATTACCATTTTAGTCATTCTAAAATCCTCATTCGCGATGGGTTCTGGTGTTCTGTCTAGATTGATGAGCTACTTTGTCCAGTTATGCTACTATAATGCTAAATCGATAGCTCTAACCCTAACTCTTACCCTAACCCGCCAAAAACCCCTAAAACCCTTACCTTAACCCTAACCCATAAAACCTAACCATAATCCCAAAAGGTGGAACTGCACATGCGCTGAAAGGCTCGATAGCATATCCCCATTTTGCCCCCATAACAAAAAACACATTGCTCATATGAATCAACTTTTTTTTAACCTGTTACACACTTATTTGATAAATTTACTATTTTATTGTAACTGAGGTATACAGAGAAAGTACAAAATAAATTCACCATGTTTTTTTGTCTGTAAAGTAACACACAGATTGCATACTATTAAACAATAACAAGATAGACGGAGACAAAGTTGTGCTGTTAGAACCAAACTTTTTAAGTCATACAACAATTACATACTTCCTAGAGACTTCACCTGTAGGGAGGGGTCTTGCCCTTTTTATAACTCCCTCATGACGCTTTGAATCATGGGAGTTGTAGTGAACATACACATCAAGAACAAGAAGTGTGGTCCTGCTTCTTCCTTTTTTCTGAAATGTCATTGTGTTTTCTGAAATGTCGTTGTGTTTTCTGAAATGTTGTGTTTTTATAATGTCGGGTTTTTTGAAATGTGTTTTTGAAATGTTATGTTTTTCGAAAAGTCGCTGTGTTTTTGAAATGTCGTGTTTTCTGTAATTGTGGTTGTGTTTTTCGAAATGATGTGTTTTCTGTAATGTGTTTTTTTTAAGTGTTTTTGAAATGTTGTGTTTTCTGTAGTGTTGTGTTTTTTTAAATGTTATTATGTTTTTTGAAATATTGTTGTGTTTTCTGAAATATTGTATTTTGACCTTCGGGGAATAGTGCTACAAACAGTACAAAATATACCATGTAAAACAGATATTTAACAGTACAATGCAATAAAACATTATATTCTGTAAGTTATTGTAATGCAATAGACAGTTAGAAACAGTGTTGCCCTACTTACAGTCCAAATTGGTGTGGAAAGAACCACTAAAGCAAGTGGTGTGGGTGGAGATGCTCTTGTAGTTCACCAGCAAGTAGTGGCAAAAAGAGCACATGGCTAATGTTCAATTAAGTCCACTTATAATAGTGGGTCATGCAAATAGACTGGAAATGTGGAAGGTCAGCCGATGCTTTTCGAAGCTTAGCACAGAAGTATAGAAGTCTGTATCTATTGTATATGTTTCAACAAACATAGTAGCTTCAACTAAACTGTCTAACAATTCAGTTTCAGTATCAGCCATCCCAGAAGTTATATGGGAAAATGGCTCCTTTGGAGGAAGTATTCTCCTGTGGTGAGTGGCACATGGGGTATGTTCGACTTTATAGCAAGTAACCATTTTCAAAGAAGTCAAGCTGACTGGCTACTGCTGACATTGCAGACTTTAGGAAGCATCTCCAACAGTTGCACAGTTTACTTACTCATTCTAGAAGGCCCGATTGTGGTGGTTCATAAGAAGTTAGGCAAGCTTTGTTTCGATGTGGACTATCTATCACAGCCTCAACCAGCTCCTGATTGGTACAGTACACCATGCCAAAGAAGGAGCATGCTTTGCACTTTCTTCCAGGAAACAAGTATTCTCCATCGTGGTTTAGTGTGGAGGATATTATTCAATCCCAATGAGCACAGCACATATTTGGAAAGCAGCTACCATCTGTCTTTTATGGTTATATTAGTTTTAACAGATACCCCAAGGCATCTCAAATTCATATGCAATGTTCCAACAAATAATGGAGAGAGTCATCAGTAGTGCTTGAATATGTTGGAAGTACTGGTATACTTGTATGACCTCATGGTATTTGATAGCTTGCTAGAAGAACATGAGGAGCACCTATAAAAGGTGTTAGATTGCTTTGAAGAAAAAGGGTAAAACTCTATTTCGATAAGTGCCAGTCCTGCCATACATCTGTGACTTATGTAGAGCATGCTGTGTCGGAGAATAGAACTGGTGGCGTTGGCTCCTGACCCCAACCTCTTTCTTGTACAGTTACCACTACAGATTCAGTACCACTTCTGCTCAGTACCATAAGCTCACTTATGTGGCTCTGCATGACAATAATAGGCACTTAAGCTTTGATAAGACATACTTTGTTGTGAGGGATTATTTCTTTTTCAAAAGTGTGTTCCATACGTACTGCATGTGTACAGTTGCACTAAGAAGGAGGCCACTACTTATTCACCATGCATACTCATGTTTGAGAAGGAGTCCAGGTTACCCCTTGATCTTGATCTTCTGGAGTGTCATTGGACAGAAGCAACCAATCATCATACAAAAAATACTGTATGTGTTGAAAGGATGGAAAAAAATATCTAAACATTAGCCATCAGCTTGCCCAGGAGCTCTTGATTAATGTTGACAATACGGTCTGCTATAATGAGATGATGAGGTCCTTGATATTGAATTTGGAGACAAGGAGTTGCTATGGAACAAAGGGATCTCAGAAAAGTACAAACTCACTGACTGACAGCCTTGCTGCCTGTATATTGTATGGATGACATTCCCAAATTTGCCAGCATTCACTTTAAGACCTAAAGATGAAAGAGGCCTTTTGAGGGCTCCACCATAACCGTTTTCTGCCCATTGGGCATATTGTGAAATTAAGCAGCAGTGTGTAAAAGGGCGACAATGTTGCACCCCCGAGTTTGAAATCCAAAAGAGAAAGAACTGAAGCTTCCCAAAATGTAATGGAAGGAAGTGACTAGTATGCAGAAAAGATTGCTGAAAGTCCGGCTGCATGCCGCCCAACAGAGGTAAGCAAATTTCATACCATTGGAAGAAGATTTTTGTTTTATTTTTTCCGCTGTCTCTGCAATTTTTTTTTCGGGTCGCTTCTGCAACGTTTCAAGCTGCCAATGTGGATCTTCCTGGTGGAAGAACAATGAGAGGTACCTCGGGGAACAGGAAACAATCCAAAAAGTCTGTTTAATTTGTGTGAACTGAATAGGATAGTATTATATGTGTGGGGGTTATTTACTGTTTAAGGGGAATCACACTTAAGAATGTATGGGACTCTTGGTTCATTTCTGTGGACTTTGTTGCATTTTCCTGATGTTGCATTTCGGTTTATTTTTGTTTATGTTGGACAATATTTCTAACTCTGTTTTGTTTTGTCTGTTTAGGATCCAAATAAAATCAAGTTTTTTATGTTTCATTTCTCCCTTTTGTGAGTTGTATAGGGTTGTGAAATGAGACATTGCCGCTAAATATTACAAGGAGAGCCTCCCCCCAGAATCAGATAGCTGATCCTAGGTGGAGGCACTACCCAAGCAGAGTTTAGTTATCATTAAAAAAAAGTTGCGTCTTAAAAGACATAACCCCAGTAAAGCATACGACATGCTACATCCATAGCCCATATACTCATACTGTTACATAATACATACATAAAAGGGTGCGGGTGAGAAGGTTATCCTATGTCTACAACCACAACAACAACAACAACAGGAATTACAACAGCAACAACAACAATCATAATAAAAAATGACAATAATACAAATAATAATAATAATAAATTACAAAAAACGACATTCCCTACATGATACATACACAATATATACATAAAAAGTTGTTAGGGTTAGGGTTTAGGGTGAGGGTTAGATTACAACAACAACAACGATTATTATTAATAATAATAATAATCCATCCATCCATTTTCCAAACTGCTTATCCTTCGGGGTCGCGGGGGGTCCGGAGCCTATCCCAGAAGCAATGGGCACAAGGCAAAGAACAACCCTGGATGGGGGGCCAGCCCATCGCAGGGCACAGTCACACACCAGTCATTTGCACATGCACACCTATGGGCAATTTTGGCAACTCCAATCAGCTTCAGCATGTTTTTGGACCGTGGGGGGAAACCAGAGTACCCGGAGGAAACCCCACAATGACAACATGCAAACTCCACACACATGTGACCCAGGCGGTGACCACAACCCGGGCTCCAGAGGTGTGAGGCAACAGTGCTAACCACTGCACCACCATGCCGCCCATAATAATAAATAATAATAATAATAATAATAATTAATAATGCAAAACAGCATTTCTTACCCAATGAACTGGAAAATATGATCCTGGAGGTGAATCACAGTTTAGAGATGTCATTGCAGACTCCTCTGGTAAAGGCTGCAAATGTATGCGCAGTAAGTGACAACGCCAGCATAGTCGTACTTGTACACAGACACTGGAGGACAAAATGTTACGTTGGACTGGATAGAGGTTCTTCTGTCTGGCCTAATGCATCCTTTCACAGGAGATGAGGCAGCCTTCTCTGGGGGGAAGAAGCCAGCAGGCAAGGGGAGAAAACAGGAACCTTTCAATTAGCTAACAAAATTAACAATATTAAAAATATTATTTTTAAGCTTGTCTAATGTTTAACTAGGTTCAATTTTATGCAGTGTTAGTTATGTTTATTTGGTATCCAGTATGAGAACAGTGGCAGCAAAAGCTAGCTGGCTGCTGTGACCAGTACCATGGACAGCAACATGCATGGTTCATGATCTGAAAACAGGCTAATTATATGTATTAAGCACAAGGCAATATAAGGGCTAAATCAGTGTTGCTGGCCAACTAAAGAGTCTAGCAAATGAGAAAGCTTTACATGAGTCCCTCCTTTCAGCCTCCCAATTGTACATTCCGACCTAGCCATAAGATGGATCCTGTAAACCCCCGCACAAATGCACAGAAATATTAAAGGGAAAGATGGCAAAAATTATGCAAAGTTTGAATAAAACATTTTGATTGATTTGACTGATTCTTCATAGTCATTTTCTGAATTTATCTTGGTGTTCCAAGAAATTCAGTTAAGAAACTCATATCACATCATGTCCCAAGGCAAAGAGCATGACAGTGCATATGTTGCTATTCCAACTGTACAGGGGGCAGCAGCAGCATCTGATTGCTATGCATCCAGGTTCTTGTCATCTCATGTCCGGACCACAGCAGCTTGCTGTCAGCTCGCTGATTCCCAGCAGAAACTGTGTCGCTTCAAACATGGTGGGCCCTTGATGCAGCCAGCACTAGTCAATCTGGAGCCAAAAAACCCATTTGAAAACAGGAAGGGCTAGCTCAGTGCCAAAAAACTTGTCACAACACACATGCCAAGCACAGGGTGTCGTCATAGCACAAACTGGAGATCGCACATGGAATTACATTGGTTAGCTGTGAAAGAGTGAGTAGGTTTTAATGAGCGGTTCTAGATTCATGGTTTTACTGAGCACAGTTTGGATACATATGAAACACATTGTCGTGTATTATCTTGTTATGTACTTTATACATTTATAGACATAAAGATACACATTCAATTCAACTTATCTGTATATAACCTTTTCACAACAGGGTTGTCCCCAGGCACTTTACAAGGGTGTATTGTAATATATTACTACATAAGTTATACAGATTGCATGCAACAATAACATAACAGCAAGCTGTAAACTGTGGTCATGATGGAAAGCAAAGTCCATCAATGAGTCGAGTTTCTATGCCAGCTCAGGTAAGACTGAAGGCAACACCCATGTTTTCACAAGATGCATCCACCGTGTCACACTTTCATGAGACTGAACCAGGACTCCAGTTGAGAAACATGGTGCTCAACCTGGGCACCATCCAGACATGTGGGAAGGAAAGTGGAGAACATACATGGTCAGAACAGGATTAACACATTGATGGATAAACACAGTGGACCAAAGGGCATGTACAGCAGCACCAGCAGCCATAGTTAGAGTGTGATATATTAAGGTGCATGTAAGCTAGACTAAAGAAAAGGGTCTCATGATGAGCTTTAAAGACTGAGACTGATTCAGTATCCCATCTACTGTAAGAGCTGGCAGGCTTTTCCATTATAAAGCGACCCTATAACTGAAGGTTTTACTGCAGGGGTGGCCAATCTTTCAATTCAATTCAATTTTATTTGTATAGTGCATTTTCACAACATTACATTGTCTCAAAGGGTATTACAGCATCCCCACCCAAAGTCCCCAGTGAACAAGCCAGAGGCAACAGTAGCAAGGAAAAATTCCCTAGAAGGAAGGAACCTTAGGAGGAACCAGACTCAAAAGGAGGAGCCCATCCTCCAGGGGGCAGCAGAGGAAGCCCTAACCCTAACCAAAGGGGGAGCCTATCCTCCAGTGGGCAGCAGAGGAAGCCCTAACCCTAACCAAAGGGGGAGCCCATCCTCCAGGGACCGGCAACACAAGTCAAAGAGGGAAGGGTAGAATCTTATCAACAATGATGCAGTGTATGCAAGTTTTTAGAATGTTCAAAGCCGGATCTGACGACTCAGTCCTCTAATTATTAATCTGATTAGGGAGTTGCAGCGAAAGCCCACATACACAACAGCTCTTTCTGCATAAGATTGCCCCCCCCCCCTACTTTAATGCAAACTGCGGTTATTTAAATACATGGGATGACATTGCCAATTGTTATGTAATACATATACAGTATATACCAGTGAATGAGTATACCAGTTGGGCGATATATCAGTTGGGTATATGTAAACATTTTGAATAAAACCCTCATTTTTTAAATGCAAATATTTAGTTTGTTACAAACTGCTAATATTTTAAAGTCAAAGGTTTCTTGTCTTGTACGTTACACAGTAAAGTTGACGTGTATTGCAGAGATAAGCGTGCCCGCTGAGGTTGCTATGATAGCATTGGTGTGTTGTGTTTCTGCTATGATGGTGGAGTCGGGTTCCTCCTTTTTCCATCACTCTGTGAAGAACATTCAGCTGCATCCTCGGCAGTCTCTTTGGCACCTCATCAAGGCAGAGAGCTTGTCCATCTTCTTCAGAAGAAATCTCATGCACTCCAGAAGCACTATAGGCAGGTAGGGTTTGCAGTTTTTCCTCTCCTACTCCTTAACTCCTCCTCCACTGAACTAGAAAAAGAAAACTACAGAAAAAAGGAACATACAGTAGTGAAAGAAGCCAGAAATAGAGGAGCAATGCCAGTCCTGTCAGACAAGACACCAGAGGCACCATCTTGAAATATTTTTGTTGTTTCTTCAAATGACAAATCTGGTTTGTTCATTCAAGTATCAGATAATACACAAACCAGGGGTAAGGCATGTATTTTTTAGTAGGGTATCCATTTATCTATTGCATTCATTGACTGGCACTTGTTTACCTCTGTCTAGTGCACTATGCTGCCTAAATACAATCTGAGTGAGTGTTCTGTTTTTTGCATTCCTCCTGTATGACTTACCTACCTATCATTTTGGGTTTCAGTTTACTGCACTGTACATGCCTGCCTGACTACCAGCTTTGTGTGTTTGACTACCAGCTTTGTGTGTTTGACTACCAGCTTTGTGTGTTTGACTACCAGCTTTGTGTGTCCAGTGGAGATCATTGCCCTTCAAGCCTCCACAAAACTTCAAAGTCTGTTATTAGGACAGCATGAAGCACAACTATAAATCATCTCCCAGTTCCTAGATGAAGTCCTGCAAATGTTTATGTTAGTCTTTCAGCTTGTGAATCCTGATATATAAGAAGGGTCAATAGATAACTGAGACAGCCTTGTATTACAAAACACCTTGTAATGCATAAGGGTTGGACAAACTGATTGACAGAAAAGTCTGTTCTGATAACCTCCTTTAAGCCTGGGTGGTCTGAACTGCACTAACAAATATCATGGCCTAAATGACATAATGGTTCAGTGTGTTTTTATCCCCTTCTTGTGACTCTCAAACTTTTAAAGGCAAGTTATGACACTAAGTTAAACACACATGTGCACACATCCACACCAGATCTGAATTCATGAATTCATGAGCATTGTTTTTATTAATATAAGTATAGCAGCCACTATGAATATTTTCGCGCATTTTTGGTCTTACAGGCTCATATTCATGCTGTTCAATGAGGTCCTGCTTGGTGTTCTAGGAAAGTTTGTCTTTGTCTATACTCAAATTTTGGTATATTCACCAGAATCATATCTTAATGGTAGTCTTGTCCTGCAAAATCTCCTACCTTCCTATTTTTTTGTTAAAGTTGGAGTGTTCCAAGTATTCCGGTTTCTTTCTAAACCAGACTTAGCAAGGGGTACAAATAGATCAGAGTAATGATGGAAGGTGTAAAGATTTGGGGTTAATATTTATATTATCAGATATAAATAAATCTTGGCTTATTTTTTTTGTAGATCCATACACAAATTCAGTTGTATTTTAGCACCATTTGCAGCCCTGTAAAAGCGTAGTGTCACCAGACTCATTTGTGGCAAAGAAGCTTATCAGGCCTTGAAGAACAGCTTCAGCAGCGCTCATATTTTGAAACATCTTGACCCCGTAATACTATTTGGCATCAAGGGTGGATGCTTTATAGAAGAGCTCTTTAAATCTAGACCTCAATTCCCGATACAGGATTTGTGTTTTCAGTTCTCCCAGGTAGTTAGGTTAATAATTACTGATTCTGATTAGCCACAGAGGCTTCACACCAGGTTCCCAGGCTGAAAAATTAGCAGGGTTTGGATATTCAGGACTGTGATTTGTCAGCCCAGCTTTACTGTCCGAAGAAGGAGACCATTCAAGTCTGAAGTACATCAGAACTAACAAAATCCTCATAAGACAATGGTAACAGTAGAAGACTAGACTGCACTGTATATACAGTATAATAAACATCATTATATACAGTATAATGCCATTAAAGGTCATGATCTTATAATCACTGAATTTCACTGAATCTTGTGGTTCTTACATGTTAAAGACAAACTTCTAGAAACCCACACGTGTTTGATATAAAAACCTTTCAACACAGGGTTAAACTTGACTTCACATTAAGAACTAACAATTCGGATTAAAATTGCTGTGGTCTTTGCGCTGATGTTTTATTCATATAGTCTCTTCCATTTTCATACCTTGAAATACTTACATTGCAGTCTACCTACCCATTGCAAAATAGGCTTGTGTCTGGTTTTTCCCATTGTAATATTCATGCCACAGTTCATCTAGATCATCTTGCGCATTGCCTTTCTCTCCTTACCAAGGGTTATTAAAAATTTAGGATTTTCAGCAAACTATAAAATCACCAACCAACCAGTACTGCAAAAGCTTGATAAAAAGATGTGCACCCATGGAGATTATATAAAACTGAAATAAATGTTGCATTTTTGTTGTTCGTGAAGGCTGGGCAAAACTGCCCAATGTAAAATGTTTGCAAGCTTCTCATACAGTCATAGCTAATGGCAAACTAGCTCTTGGTTATGAAGACATCACCTTAAGGTATGATGCATCAGCTTAAGACCTGCGAGTACTGAATATTTTGATAGCAACACAAAATGTTAATAATTTTTTTTTCACCTTTTAACTGTTTTACACATCTACACTCTTGCACCCAAACATGAATTCTTGCATCATGGAATGAAGAAAAGTGAAGCAAATATGATACACTGATGATACACTCTCTTTGCCGTTTATTCCTTCCTGTCATTGACTCAACAGCACATTAGAATCCACTGTCGGACCTCATTATTCTACCATGTGTCTGGCATTGGAAGAAATAAATGTCTTTGAGAAATAATTCCAGTTGGTAAATGCATTTTTTAAAATTGTTAAACAGGTGATAAAGTTTCTATGTTATGGCAAAGTACTGTGCACAAGTCTTAGTCAAAGAAAAAGAAAAAAGCTATTTATCTTTGTATTAAGTGTGCATTTGCTCAGAAAAAATAACATTTGAACAAAGGCAAATTTAGATTAACAAAAAATACCAACAATAATTTCTTCTACAAAAAGTCAACAAAATATTGACAAAAGTATTGGCCATTACACCCACAGGAACTTTTATGACATCCCATTCTAAAGCCATAGGCATTGAAAAGGCCATCATTTTTTTATACCCTGGTCCTCGGGCTTTTTAGATAAATAAGATGGAGCGGAGGGCGAAATAAAAGTAAAAATAAAATTTCATTTGTCAATTCCTCGGACAGCGTATGGCTTACTTTCAGAGAGGAGGAGGGAAAAAAATAAATATTTTTTTGGAAGTTTTTTTTTTTTTACTGAAAAAACTAAAGTGTGACAAATGCCCCCAGTACCAAAGTGTAAGCTACCTACCTACGTGGAGGCAAATGGTTATAATTGCGCAATGCAGCCATAAGAACGTCCATAGCCGATCGACTCGTGGAAGGGGGAACGTTCTCCCCTGCAGGCCTATGATGTGGACATACCATAGTCCAAACGAAACAAGCACCTCCACATGCGTCTCTGCAGTAATTAATGTCATTGATGCGGACGGGGCCAGGGAAGAACAATCCTCAGCCTACGATCCATATAAGCTTGATACTGTATTGGGTACGACTGCCATGACTCCTCTTCTCCGGCTTTACTAATAACATCACCAATGGTCGCACAGCAGAGCATGTGAGCGGAGTGGAGCGGTGAGAATTTC